>JAGVSQ010000540.1:0-37988 GCA_022683975.1 Rhyacophila evoluta | reverse complement strand
AATTTCTTTGTCAATAATTCTGAAACATTTTTTATTTCTAGAGGAAAGCTTTTAGGCGTTTATATCTTTGTTAATGATTTCCGTAAGTTATTTATTAGTTTTAAGTGTACTTACGCGCAATTGGGAGTCCAGGTCGTTCTTCTGGGCCTGAAGCTTGGCAGTCTTCTCCTGGAAATCGGACAGGGATCCCTTCTCTCCTTCCAAAGAAGAGAGAAGATCTGTCTTCTCTTGGAGCAGCTTGCTGTTGAGGACTTCCAACTCCTTGCGGAGCTTCTCTTCACGCTCGAAGGCCTCCTGGGCCTTGGCTGCCTTCTCTTCCAGTTTCTGCAAAATTTCCGTTTTATTGTTTAAATCCGCCACAGGATCTATAATCTCCATTTCACTCATTTTTAACAACCGCTCGAATAAACGTAGCGCGTTGTATCAAATAAAAGGCTGTTGTGTTTTATTATTATTATTCGTAAATGCAATCGCGTTGAATTAGTCTTCAATCGGTATTAAAGAACTGTAATGTCGAACGCGATTCGTTTGGTCGGTCGTTGGTTCGACGAGGCTAAGGCAGAAGGCCGTCGAAAGAGGATGGTGATTTCGCGAAGACCGCGGGGCGAGCACTGAAGGCGTCCTCAGTCCGACGGACGTCGCTCGCTCGGATCCGCCCACGTGCACCCGCTGGAGTCTATCTCGGAGGGCCGCTTCGGCGTCCTCGCATTCCACGCCCCCGTCGCTCCTGCTCGCGCTCCCCGATCCGCCCCGTGTTAAAAATACGGAATTAATCCGCAGAGTGACGAGTGAAAACTCTCCGATCAAATTGGCCGGCAGAAAATTTCCAGAAGGCGGCTTCGGAAATAGCCGACAGGTAAAGAGAGACTCGGCGCTGCCTAAATGCGGACACGGTGTTGCAGATCGTATCTCGCAGGTGTCGCACCAGATTTAGATGGACCGAGCTTCGTGAGATTTTAATCGCCGACTCCCGGAAACGCGCGGTGGGTCGGATGACTCTGATTAATCATCGCGAAAATGTAACCGTCGGAATGTGCGTGGCACCTCATGCCTTATCTCATGATTAAGGATAAGTATAATGGTATACGTACGGCGATCTCATCCTCGATACGGCTGACGTTGAGCAGGGGCTTGACCTTCTGCCACAACTTCCACCAGGGCCAGGTGCGGAGTTGAAGGTACTTGCGCAAGTTGCGCTGTACGACTTGGAGGGCCAACCTAAAAAAAAAAAAAATGTCATGCCCGATTCTCAAAAAGTCCACGACTGAAAGTCAGATTGAATCAAAAATCTGAAATTAGATACACCTGTTTATTTCATCCAGTCATATTTTGAAGCTGGAAATATTTTAATGTCGTTCTTTAAATAAACGTTGCATTTTTGCACGTCCGTAATTGCTTGTGATTCATGCTGGTGAGTAACAAACATCACATGTACTCTTTTAAACTCTTTTTTTTTAATTGGCGTAATAAAATCTATTTTTGGTATCAGTAATACAAACCTCTGGTCTTGCAACTTCTTGAATTCCTTACGAGACAGGTAACCTCGGATGTATGACTGGAGCCATGAGACAATCTTGGAAAGACGGTCGTCACGCAACTCCTCCATCTGACCCAGAACACCGGCGCGGAAGAACACCTGTTTGTCATAATAGAGTATGTCAGAGATTTGCACCTGTCTTCTTTGATGTTTGTAATTAAATATATCATTTTGCGTGCATATCTTAATGACAAATCGGCGGGAATGAAAATATCTACAAACCTTATTTGGTGAACGTGCATTTTATTTTTTTCATTTTGTTAGTGACTACTTGAGGCGTTACCGCGTTTAAAAATACGTTTTCATAAGCAAACATTTGAAAGAAACTAACATGCATTATTTCAGTTACACTTGCTAACGTAAATAATGGCATTTTCTTGGAACGAAACAAAATAAATGTAAAAAGAAAAAGGAGACAGTCTGTATCTTCTACCTTAGTCTTTCCCATTCTGAAGGATTCGGAGTCAAGGCCAGTATGTTCCAGAATAATCTCTGTTGCTTTCTCAGGTGTAATAGGCTCTTTCACAAGGTTTGTGCACAGAATTTTGTATCTGCGTTTACCGAGTAAGAATGCATTAATTAGTAAAATGGTGATACTACCCCGATGCGCATACATATAGATTTACCACGCAGTACATTTACTGTTTTTGGGAAAGCTATAAATACATTTTTATTAAATAAACAACACACATTTTAAAGTATAACTAATGATAATACGATCTATTTTAATTCGACATCGTCTTCTTGTCTGTTGAAGAATGCCGTCTACAAAAGTATGATGTGTTATTATAAAGGTTTTTTAAATATATTTAGTCTACTCGTGAAATTGGATTTATACTGGTCAAATAATTCAGAATAAAACAATACTTAAAGGGGTAAATTTTATGTCCAAGTTTTTTTCTCAAACGGAGAAAAGAATGCAATAATACTAAGAGTTAATGAATGAAGTATTTTTAGTCTTTATTATTTGACCAGAATTTTATCGGTGTATGAGGAACTTTGCAAGTAATAAGACAAAGTCATGGAGTTAGTTGATGCTCGATCTCCGGACTGGGACTTCACTGCCGAGATATCTGGTGCGTTAAAAGCGCTGGCGAAAAAAAAAGTCTAGTGGAGGGTATTAGACGGAGCAACTCCACGTTTGGTGGTCTGAATTGACGCTGGTGTTCAAGTAACATGCCTTGGTGTGACCGAGACGGTAGGATTCGGCGTCCAAAGAGGTGGCATCCAAGATGATGGCGGCGCACTTCTTGGGATCGGCTTCCTTGGCAACGGCTTGGGGAGCCAAGATTTGGTATCTATATGGAGAGGTAACGAGCAAAGGGGCACATGAAACTTCGTCATATTCAAATGTTTCTTTCGCATTTGTTGGTGACGGCTACTATGTGTGAGGATATCTATTTTTTTCACTCGGTAGGTAAGTAATATGTGGAAAAGACAATGAGTGGTTGGTACTCATGGCATGATGTGGATAATATATATCGGTAAGGGTAAAACAAGGTTTGAAATCTTCAATGAATTCTCTTTTATAATACAAGATCATGGCAAATATGTGACTTTATTGGACATATGTGTAACATATTTCCATTAAAAGTCACATGAATTAATTTAAAAATAGAAAAATAATAGTTATTAATTAGAAAATTTATTATGTATAAATAAATATAAAAGAAAATATATATAAAAGAATTCAATGAAACTTAAGAATATAAAATAGTCAAGTCCACGGATATGTTTACAGTTTAAAAAAAAATAGCAATCGACTGCAAGCGAGAAATGGGTATTAAATTATTGGCAACGTGCTAGTAATGAGTGAGATAAATGTAACAAATCTCGTTTTGACTAAATAATATTATAATATTCTTCGCTTGCTGTCGACCCATAATGCTAGCAAAAGATTGCGAGCGGTTAATAGACAAGAAATTACTTAAACAGTAGGAGTGATCAGTGAGAACTTTTTTCATTCCAACTGTTTCATTTATTCTGTATTCATAATTATGTACTTGACTATGTTTATAATATCTAAGGGAACGTGCTTAATTCTTAACGATAGTATAATTATCAATAGAATTCGTGTGATAAACTCAGTGGCAGGGTCACTCGTGGGTTTATAAGAGATCTAGCATTGTCTTCCATTGACATTTTGCGATCTGTAGGGTTGTCTATGGTTGTAACGCTTCTAAGTCTTAATAGACTACACCCAATGATGCTTCATTCTACTGATGGTAGCCTTGCCTTTGTGTGACCAACGCGGTAGCTCTCGGGGTCCAAAGCGACCGCCTCTAAGCACTTGGCTGCAGCGACCTTAGGGTCTTTCTCTTGAGTCATGATTGCCGGAGCAAGAATCATGTAACTGTTTATTGAACACAACATCATTTAAATTCAATATATTCTCAAACATTTTTACTGTGAAACTGATAATAAGTGAATGATCTTTAAGTGTGTATGGTGTATATGTGTGTACCATATGATAAACTTAAAATCTATAAAGAATAAATTCACGAGAGTTGAAATGAGATAATCTAAAAATTAGAGAAATATTTAAAATTAAAGATTGTACAAGAAATAAATTTAACACAACGATTGTTGGAATTCATATCATTCATCTCTCATGATTTCAACTATAATTAGTGAACCTATTCTAAAAACTATATAAAAGAATAAAGGTACTACAAGATACTACAAAATATAGTTCTTTCAGTTTAGCCACCAGATTATAAAGTTGAATTTTAAAAAATTAAAAATAATTAATCTAGGTAAGCTGGTTATCCGGAAGTTTTTGGAAATATTTTTTAAATAATTTTAATTAATGTAGCGATTGATTTTTTAAAAAAATATAATTGAAGACTAAATTTATTTTATTTAGAAGTTAACGTATTAAGTAAGTGTTGATAGATGGTCCAAAGAGTCTTACCGGAGCTTGAAGTCAGGGTACACCATCCTGTTGGGGAAACCTTTACGGCAAATACGGATACCTTCAAGCACACCGTTACAGGTGAGCTGATGCATCACAAGATGGGAGTCAATAAGACCTGGCGGGAGAAAAAACGCACATCGTCAGAGGCAAGTTCTTCATTTTACCATCATTGGACATAAATTTTATACTGTGTTCATTGATAGTTTTATGATAGTAGTTTTGTTTTGTTCTTTTTACAGTGGTAACATATTTAAAGGCGTATTCTTACCGGCCTGTTTCAACTCGTTGGGGATGATGCAACGGACGAAATGAGGTTGGGTAGACCTCAGGGTAGCCATCAAGTTGTTCAATTGTTCCTGTGGATGGACAAAAGGTATTAAGATTCTGCCAAGTACTTCAAATTGCCTTCAACCGAGGAAAACTGCTACGAATTTTAATATAAATTTTCACTTAGCATATAATTTTTATTGCAAAACTAAATTGAAGTTATAAAATTGTAATAAATATATATTTTGATTCATTTTAGATACAAAAATAACGGCTTTTATCGGTTGAATTGTATAAAATTAAGCAGCAGCTCATCGGCATTTTAAAAAACAAAATCATATCGAAACCGTTTTAAATATTCGAAGAAATGCTTTTCAGTAATTTATGAACAATTTTAATAAAAATATGTCATTTTCTTTGCGATTAAATGAATTCTTCATTTAGAGTTTAAATTTAAGTTGAAATACTTCAATGATAAGGAAAAGATATTTTATAAAAATAGCAGATTAAACACATTGAAAGTAACCATTTCTGTAAGAGTTAATATATGTAAAAATTAACAAAACATAGCCGAAATGCAAGATATTTTAATCATTGTCTCGTCCAGTTGATATTAAATATCATTATTTTTTATTTGTATGATTTCGTTCATTAAATTGACGGTATTTAATACTGCAAAATGTATAATATATTAGTAACGAAAGATGCGCACACATTAGATTATCCTCCAGCACACTATGTCATTATAATGTGTGAAGTTCCATTGACGCAAGCGTGAAAATTTCGATGTATGTTAACTCCGTTCATGGGAGAAAATAACATTTCATCGTATTGAGTCTCAGCGTCCATCGAAAATTCCACGCTTGTCCATATATACCATATAGTTTTACTTACTATTTCTACGGTATGTAGGGTCAAACACAACATCTAAAGAACGACAATCCATTTTCCTTTGGATGGTTGGTGACATTGTTAATTATTTGTAGTGAAGTTAATACGATTAACCATTAACGTGATATCCTGTAATTACTTTGAAAAGAATTTATTATATTTAAATTTAATTATCCCCCGAAATGTGTATATTATTTATGAACATCCTAAATTAATTATTTATAATTTCGTATAAATAAAAAATAATGACAATGTTTAATAATATACACATTATAAATAAAAATTCTAATAATTGACTTTTCTTCTTTTAAAAAAAAATATCTTTCGTTGATGACTTTTTAAATGATTTTTCTCCACTTTTCACGTGGATTTTAAATTTATTGTTATCACATAATATAAAATCAAAACTATTAGTACATTTATATTAAACAAAAAACTGTTACATTTCATGGTGTAACAGGAGAAATCTTTGATATGTGATACAAAGAATCAATTATTTAATGTAGTAATACATCGATGATTAATATAGAATTATAACATTTAAATTCGACGAATGTTTTGAAATGAAAATCTAAATTATAGCCAGTAAAAATATCTTTTATATTCGCATATTGAATTAAAAATATTAATCAATTATCTAACATAAATATTATAGTAAAGACTTTTAATGAAAGCTTCTAAGTATATTGACGTGAACGGAGTAATGATTTCGGAATCAAGTATAATAACTTATTTTCATTTTTAATATACAATGTAATATCTAACGAACTGTATCTTTATATAATGAAATAATAACTAGTTTAAACTTTTATATTGTATAAAGATATTATAAAAATACTAATATGTAAATAACTATTACTTTTAAAACAAAATAAGTTAACATTGATTGAAAATTCCGCGTCGAAGAGCTTTCAATGTTGATTATTTTATTTTAAAATATTTAGGCATACGGCGTTATAGAAGTGAACGTGCGTTTTAAAAACTAAAGGCTATAGTGTATATTTTCATTGGTGATAAAAATTAGAGTCTTAGTCATTCAAAAGTGATCGTTATGATATTGTTGTATCCATGTCTCCTTTTCCAGGATTTTTCGTACATGTTTAACCATGAGTGTATGAATTGGGATCTTCAAACTGGATGCAGTTATACGCGATCTATTTTTTCGTTTTGTCTTATTCAAATACTGACCTTGTAGGCGGAAGATACAGTGGCGAAACCACCACCCTTCTTACCACGTCCACCTAAACAGAGATATAAAGCATAACAAGATACGAAAGTAAAAAAGCTCCTCTTTGTGTGTAGATTGGCGAAGTAGCTACGTTACCATTGAAGAATGTTGATGGATCGGATGATTGTTGGTCGGACACATAAATAATGCGATCAAGTATTAGTCAGCGATCATGAAAATTAGTTTGTTTGTTTTTTTAATATTTTTGAAGGAAAACATTTAATTGTTACGTTTTGATAAAACTTCGCGCTATTTCCATGAATTTAATTCACTCAGCATCTAATCAAAGAATTTTGTGTGTAAAATTTCTTTATCACATAAAACGTTTCTTCCAAATTCGCATATTCAATTGAATTATTTATTTCTGGAAATAACGCTAAGTTATTTAGAGTATGTTTATATTTGTTTTAGATATAATAGGGATTTGATAGGTTCGCGAACATAAGGCGAGACGTACACGAAAGCAAACTGACACTGTGTTTTTTGCAGCGGTCGAGGCTTTGGTTATTAGAAGAATTTAATACACAACCGATACAAAGAATAAAAACAGTTTAATATTATAAATAAGTAAACACTTTTTAAGCGTCTGTTTATGTTGTAATATGTATGTTTTGTTTTTATTCTGTGGACTGGATAAAGATGAAGATATTTTGAGAGAAGTATTGGACAAGCCAAGCGGAAAAGGTGTTCCGATCTGAGATCCAACGCTGGTGAGGACACGCCTCATGACTGACCGAACTCGACTTATGGCCAGTAAATAGTATAGCAATAACCTTGTACAAGGAGGATACGGTCTGGAAGGCAGATCCCTTGGCGCGTTTTGCCCCGGCACCTGTGTCATCACATTTGATCAGTTAATTCCAGTACAATTCAAGTATTTGTCCAGCGGTCCGCGTGGGATGTTAAAGAAATAAATGAACCAATGAACAACAATATTATCACAGTTTAATGAACACTCCGTAATGTGTTTTGTGCTCCGTTTTATAGGATATTAACGATTGGGAATACAGTTTTCTGTTTTGTTTTTTTTTGTGGGGTATAATTAATTATTAATAATATGAATTCATTCAGCCAGTATTGTCTCAGTAGTGGCTTAAAATATTTATTGATTAAGTTTATCTTTTAATGGAGTCACCATTCGAGAGTATCAAATGATAAGATACTTCTTTTGTGGCAAAACCGGGAGTGAAATAGTGATTTATTTGTTTTATTAACTGATGCCAATTTTGAAATGAAATGAATGTTTTGCAATATATGTAAAATGGTGTAAAATTTGACAGAATATTTTTTAAAGTAAAATCACTACTAAAAATAAAAAATAAATATACAGATTATGGTAAAAATATCAAATTTTTTTTTTAAATAAAAATTAAAAAAACCCATTTACTAAATTCAACCTAAAGATGAGGTTATAATTTTACTAAAAAAATCAATTAAATATGAATGTTTTAGATAAACTTTAAAAATTAATATAAGATCAAAGATTCTAACTTTAATAAAGTGACTTTTCAAAAAATATTTTTTATGTCAAGTCACGTATAAAGAAATGCTTGTGTATACCCTTTCCACCAGCGGCATCACCACCACCGGACTGTCCAGGGTGATCAGCGAAGATCTCAACGACGAGCTTGTTCTGGCCCTTCTTGAACTGGTCGACAACAGTGTCGTTCAAGGGATCCTTGTTCTTCTCAAGCCATCCGGCGATGTTGTAACCGACCTAGTCACAGAGAAATCGCAAGTCAATAACCATTACATCCACCAAGCTTTTTTGTTCTGAATTAAAACATTATTGTAATATATTCAATCGAACAAAATGAGCTTAACTTGAGAATTTTGATATTGTTGTTTTCAACAATAACATTTTATGAAGAAAAAAGCTTTACTTACGTTTCCGGCATAATGGCCAATAGCGAAGTTAGCGGCCTGGCAACCGGGCTTTGGTGGTTTGGGCTTCAAGAATGGGGGAGACTTGCCCAAGTGGTTGTTGTTCAACTTCTCCTCGAAGGTCTTGTCGGTGGCTTTGGGGAACATAGACTCTTCCTCAAGGATGGATAAGATACCCATGGGCTAGTTTTAAAGGAACACATACAAATCGATATAGTAACATTTATGACACAGCAGATTTTGACAGGACTGATTTCTTGGAAAACGTTTTTTCGCAAAGTAATTTCATTCTGAAACAAATTTCTTCTTTTGAAAGATAAGTGTCGTCTTTATTATGCTATAAATTAAATCAACATTTACGTGTTACAGATATACATATCAGTATACATATAAAATTTGCTAATAAAACATAGTCAAAAAATCAATCCCGTGACTTAAATTATTATTTTTGAATAAAAATTTTAATAAACGATATTAAATAAACAATGCTGCATTTCATAAATATCAAATTTAAAAAGCAATAAATCAAATATTGTAAAATTTAAGTTATATTTATATGCAATTATAAGTACTTTAAATAATTAATCTTTAATATTGCATCCTAAGTTTTCAAAATAAATTATGTGAAATATTTTTTACACTAAATAAATACGTGCTTCTACTATTGGATCTAAAACTAAGTAATTATGTGCAAATGGGATATTAAACGCTAACATTTCAACATATATTTTAACGGGAATTTGTTACTTGGTGCAATATTTATCTAATCATTCAATTACATTGTGTAAGCCGTTCATTTAATACGAACAAAGCTTGACTTACCTCGATGAACCGAATCGGTTGAAGATGCGACGGCGTTTACTTTGGCATTTGCTGGGTGGTAACTGTTTAGGCAACCATAGCTATAATATATACATCATGCAATTTACACAGCGTTCAATATGCTAACCGGTAGGGACGGATAGAAAAAATCGCCACGGATATTGACCACGTAAATGGCCATGGTTAATATCTCGAATTATAGTAAAATAATAATTGCGTCATGGGTTGGAAGTCCCCGGAGTGCAGGTTGACAGTAAGTGTATGGGCACAGTTTTTAAATGTGATTTTGACGTTCAAAATTATTAGATATTTTACCAGTCATATAATGTTACATTGTCCGATAACTCTGTTTACATCCGTCCCTATTGATCAGTTCAATAAAACGTCTAATTTTGGCTCAGTCGATTGGTATCAGCATTACATAATATTTCAAACTACAACTCACTTCATTCTATTAAATTCATATAATATAATACAATGGTTCTTTTAAATAAATTATAAATATCGTCATTCCTCGTCATTTTTTCTAGTAAATTCTTATTATTATTATTACAAGTATTTACTTGATAAATATGACAAATGAATAATTTTATTATTAATAAGATCCATTATTTTAATCTTGAATGATAAAGCGAGGGATTGTTTGCCAAATGCTAAAGACGATGCACGGGTTATGTCAACAAATTAATTCTATAGTTCGTTCAAATGCAAAAAGAAAAATCACGGCAAGATTACAGTAAATAATTAATCGCGTTGTATACTACGTTCATACAACCGGAGTCATTTACAGATTGACGAAAATAATCTACGAGTATTTGTTATTGTTTCTTTATATGTAATTCTTGCTTCGTAAAGATGTATTCTAATTGTTATGAGTTATTTCAAGTTGCGGCACATGGTGTTCAAAGAGTACCTTTTCTATTAAATCTATCGTCGGCTGAAGGTCCATCCCGAAATCGATGAACTTCCAAACGATCCCCTCTCTTTCGTACTCCTCTTGTTCAAGGACGAACATGTAGTGATTGAAATACTGTTGCAGTTTTTCGTTCGTAAAATTCACGCAAAGCTGATTAAAACCGTTCGACTGGCCAGCCGAACAAGAAAAAACACAAACATCACAGCACAACACATTTTGGGTACAGAAGATGTCACATATAACAATGGAAACATAAAATGTCATTAGTTAGAACACGTAGGACTTAAGACAATTAAAATATTTAAAGATAACATGGTAATACGTTATCCGTCTCTGGGTATTGGGTAAAAGGAGCATCAATCGGCACGGGAAGAATGTCCACACAGAAAGAAGCAAACCAAAGATTTCAAGTTCTTTTGCATCGAGATTTCATAAGATTCTTTTGAACAATTAAATACATTAATTCTTTAGCAGAAATTCAAAATATTGAATATTTTAAGTTGAGTCGCTTATGAAATCTTTCAGCCGGTTTCCGGAAGGCGTTGCCTTGTCTAGTTTTGGCCGCCAACTACCTTTTCAATAAGGTCAATGCAATTTTGGAGATCCATTCCGAAATCAATGAAAGTCCATTCGATGCCCTCGCGATGGTATTCTTCTTGTTCAAGAACGAACATGTGATGGTTGAAAAACTGCTGCAACTTCTCGTTGGTGAAATTAATGCAGAGCTGCTCGAATCCGTTGTACTACGGGATAACGAACGTTAAACTAAAAGTTAGTTACTGTTTTGACAGTTTTTGTTTTCTTAATATTAGGTTTTTATTGGGAAATGTTTGCTGATGACGATGTTTTGCTCAGCAAAAGAGGGTTAAGTATAAAAGTAGGATTTTTGCACTCGGAGGGATAAAACAAAATATCAAGGGTAGAAAGTAAGACAAGATATGTAAACACATTACATATTGATACACAGTTGAAAATACACAATAATACATCGAAGAAAACACACCAAGTCTACCGTAAATAATACGGAGTTACTACTCGACGGATACCACAAAAATACAAGACTGTTTCATATCAGTAAATGAAACAACCCCAATATTGGTACAAAACATGAAAACAAATAGGGAATCACGGAATGATTGCTCGCCGCTTGTCAAACCTGAAGATCCTTCGGTACCTTTCGGTAAATTTTGACTGATTCTTTTCGCTTTCACCTAATTACCTTCTCAATCAAGTCAATGCAAGCGAGCAAGTCCATTCCGAAATCAATGAAGGCCCATACAATTCCCTCCCTAGTGTATTCTTCCTGTTCTAGAACGAACATGTGATGGTTGAAGAACTGCTGCAACTTCTCGTTGGTGAAGTTAATGCAGAGCTGCTCGAAACCGTTGTACTGCGGGAATATAAGGAGCGGGCCAATCACGGTTAGTAAATACTTCTTTCAGTTATGTCTGTTTTGACATAATATTATGACAGTGTATTAGGGTAACGGTAAGGTTGCAGACGATGATGCGTTTAGGTGGTAAAATACATAAACGGGTGGTTTCCATTCTCAGGTATCTAATAAAATGCAATTCAAATTAGGATATACAGAATCAACAATATTAAATGTAAGGTACACATGATGGATCATGATGAAACTGCTAAAGGAAATGTTCTAATTCGATATATTTTTGATTTAAAAAAAAATTTATATACGTTAAAATAAAAAGTTTCAAATAATGTACTGTTTAAAGAAGTTTATACACAATTTCCATTAGCATTTTACAGACATGATTTATATGCATACAATTAGAGTGGACGAGAAGAGATTTTAATTGGTATCTGCGCATTTAGTTCGACATAAAAAGACGAAGAAAATACAACCACTACGACACGAAACTATAAGGGACAAACGGATTATGTATCAGTCATATAAATATAATAAAATAATTATTACAACATCGATACGAGGACAAATAAAACCGGGAATTAACAGAATGATCGCACTTCGACCAAACCTGATCCTTCGATGACAGCTCTGCCGAACGGGACCGAAATTGACTGAACTTTTTGAGTAAAATTCGTCACAAAATTACCTTCTCGATTAAATCAATGCAAGCGAGTAAGTCCATGCCGAAATCAATGAAGGCCCAATCAATGCCTTCTTTCTTGTACTCTTCCTGCTCTAGTACAAACATGTGGTGATTGAAGAATTGCTGGAGCTTCTCGTTGGTAAAGTTGATGCATAGTTGCTCGAAACCGTTGTACTTTTGGAAAGATATATGGCAGGGAAGAAGCAGAGATATGTATTATATCACTGTTGTATAAATAATTACACATAATCTTAAGTATTGAAAGGTTTTATGGGTTTGATATTGTTGCCAAATTGATATTGGAAAAAAATGGGGGGCATTCTTAAAATGATTGTTTTGTGAAGAAGGGTGTTGATTGAAATATTGTGACATTTTTGATGTGTCAATTATTGGGTTAGGATGCTGTTTGCCTAAAATACTTATTAAAGGTTTTACAGCGAGAGATTTTTCTTCATCTACACGTCCCATATGTAGGATAAAGTGAAAAATAGTATTACTGGGTTATTTCAAAGTATTATTCTTACGTTTTGTTAATTCGCCATAATCCTTCTCGTTCGATGTCTGGCTGAAAATAAATGTTAATCGCAACAAGAGTGGACAACACAAGTCAAGACCCTCGCAGGATTTCAATGATGACCCGCGGTACCTTTTCAATAAGATCAATGCACGCCAACAGATCCATCCCGAAATCGATGAAGGCCCACACAATGCCTTCTCTAGTGTATTCTTCTTGCTCCAACACGAACATGTGATGATTGAAAAACTGCTGCAGTTTTTCGTTGGTGAAGTTAATACAAAGCTGCTCGAAGCCGTTGTACTAAAATGTTTTTATTGAAGTATTAGCTTTTCATTAGCTTTTCATTAGCTTTTCATTAGTGCGAATTTAATAGTTTTACTCATTCTTGATCAGCATGTAGCCTAATCAAATTTCGTTTAAGTAAACGATATTTAAAGTAGGCTCCACACATCGCTTTTTTACGAATACTAATTAGTAAAATTAATGTTATTATTTCAGCATTAATCAATAAGTGAAAGATTTTCAATTTAAATAACCATGAAAACCTGTAAAATAAAGTTATAGTTGTACTGAAAGAACTGTGGACAATTTTGGTGATTCTGTAAATCCAATTGTGTGATATGAGATCTGCAAATTGCCTGTATCTGTTTTGGAATGAAATACCTATTTATACATACAATACAAAACTTATGATATAAAATATACACAGTAAAATAATCAACTCGAAAATTGAGAATTTAAAATTCTAAAAAAAGATAATTTATTTATTTTACAATTGATTCCTCAGTTAATTGAAAAATAATTATTAAAAATATTATAGCAGTAAAGCTACCATAACCAGATATAATTAATAAGTTTAAGGGCTTACTGCTATTATCATTTTTTAAATAAAAAAATCAAGAGTCAATTTGAACAACCTCATTTTTATGATTTTTTCAAGTTTTTATAAACTATATTTCAAACATATTTATTTAAAATGAAATGAGGATATAGCAAACACTTTTGTGCATTATTTAATTCATTTTAAGATAAAAAGTAGTATGTACTTTTATCTAAGATTATGAGGATGGTTCAAATACTCACGTCGAAAATTTCGAAACCAGCAATATCCAGCACACCGATGAAGTGCTGCCTCTTCTGCTTGGTGTCTAGGGTCTCGTTACACTTCTTGACGAGCCACTTGAACAGCCTGTCGAAGACACCCTTGCAAAGGGCACCGACGGAGTTGGATACCTGGTCCTTGTTACGACCCTGGGTGACGAACTCGTTACCGACCTTGATGCGGGGCTTCAACAAGTTCTTGTACAGATCCTGGCAGTCAACACCCAACAACTTAGCGACACGCTCTCCCTCCTGTGGAACAAAATAGTATCACATTTAACAAATCGTTTTTTATAACTTTTCTACCCGTAAACATTTATGAATTTTACAAGCATAACAGACTGAGTAAGTATTAGTTTACATAATTCAAATTTTTATCTTCACCCAAATAACAAATCTTTAATTTTATCAATTCAATATATATAGAATAAGTTTTTTGACTCGATATTTTAGTAAAATGATGTTATGTTTTATTATCTAGTAATAAGCAAACGTAAAATATAATTCAGATAATATATAAGTCAATTCATATTTTATTTTCTCTATTAATTATTCGAACAAAAATGTTTCGGGATGATGTATCAAGTGTCTTCATCATAAAGACTTGTCATTTTTAAATCACCTATTTAAAACAATTGAATTTTTGTGATAACAGTATTGTGTTTGATAAGAATTTGTTAAATGGTCCGATATTTACCTCCGTGCCATCAGCCTCAGCCTGTTCTTCACGACCCCTCTGCTTGAACTTCATTCCTCCCATGTGCATGACACTAGCGGTGATCTTGTAGATATCATCCTTCTCTTCCTGGGTGAAACCCAAGACGTCGAAAGCTTGCTGCATTGGACAATCAAATACAGTGAGACAAATTCATAATTTACTCTACCAAAATTGCAACAGTAAAAAATGACTTTATATACTAAAAGTTCAGCAAAATTAATAATAAATCGATTATAATTTACAGTGCATATTACTTTTTAGTTTTTCCAATTGTTAATTTTAAACATCCATTGCATTTTAGAAATAAATAAAATATAATGTTATTAATAAATAATTAATTTCCTTATTGAATTTAAAGCAAAATTTATACAACTAAATACTTTCAAATTGTAAATTATTACAAGAAGCACTTTTATATAAAAAAAATAAGATTATCGTGTGCAGCTTTTTTAATAAAATTTAAAATTCACAAAAAATGTGCTCGAAAAACTTACCTGAATATCGGTGATATTAAATATCTCGTTAGTAAATAAAATAAAAAAAATGTGCGTTATTGGTAAGCAATTATTTATGCCGTTGTTTTGGAGGAGGGAATTTAACCGAGAAAACCAATTTGGAAACTCGATCGTACTGGGGAATAAAAATTTTAATATCCGTTTATGGATTTTGAGTATACACATTCCAATAAATACGAATGTATTTTCTAAATTTGATAATTATATAAAATCACAGTAATGAGTTTTGTGGAATAATCTGGAAGAAACTACTATTTTTTATATCTTTAGAAGAATATATCCCAAATATAAAATAGACAAATTCTCAAATCAATATTGAGTGTATTATCATTTCGTGCATTCATTGCAAAGTCGGGGATTTATAACGTACAATACAAAATAACATCCTTTTCTCGATCAGCGTATGAGGCAGGATTTACAGAAGTCCTTTATAAATCTAGGATAATCTGAAAAGTCACAAGATAGTCATAATGCTTTGAACTACACCATTCCTCATGGATGTTAGCTCAACATATGCTACGTACAACTCTGGGGTTTTTTACATACTATCCTCATCTCGATCAGCGTATGAGAAAGGATAGTAGACAAAAATAAATTCTGGGGAATCCAGGAGAAAAAAAATAAATAGATCGTCATCTGATCCATTCCTCATGGATATCAGATCAGGGGATACCCCACGTGCCACTGTATTATGAGATAACTTACATCTGTCAAGGCACATTCTTCGTTGTCATCCATACTAGGGATGGTAATCTTACCCTGGGATACATTGTAGTAGTCATAGATATTGTCTGACAATAAGCACTTGGCTATAAAGAAATAACGAAAATAAACAATTAGTGACCGCTTCGAATATGAGATATCCTACACGAGGAGGGAAATGGCGACATTTTTGAAGAAGAACCGTTTTTAATATTCCATCATACAAAAAAGACGTGAAGAGTTTTTAACAGTTGTATCAAAAACAACACTATAAGCCAGCACAAGTTGTATTTATAAATTGAACGATTTGGACAATTTGTATGAAAATGCCTGTTCTGTTTTTAAATGGAATATATCATAAACGATTCCTTCTGAAATGAAGCCTTAAAGTTAAAAGCAAATACTGTGACATTGTATTTGTTCGTTTCTCGTTCTTTTCCGCTAGTCTCTCGACCTATTCCGGCAGGTGTAACCGTCTCTTTTTGGTTGATCGTTAGTTGGTGCAGTGCTTAAAAAGCACGGTGCTTCGGTGGGTGATGGTGGCTGGAGAAAACATTGCCGCGCTGGTGCAGTGGCGGGTTTGGTGGTCAAGCCAAGCGGCAGGCGGGGAGCGAGCGGGACGCCTCCAGTGGCGTGCGTTTATCTTCACGTTTTTGCTATTTTTCTTTTTTCTAATAAGCCAACGCATCGAATACTATCCGTATATCATATTATCAACAAACATATATGAAACTTCTACTACATTGAACTGAACTAATCATTCAATTAAGACCAATAATATTGAATTCAAGAATAAATAAAATTTGATGCATGAAACCAAAATATTAAAGTAAATTTAATGTGACAAAACAGTATTTAAGAAATCATCAGCTGATTACTTGATTTAAAATATGATACGATTCAATAAAATGTGAATCAAATGAGTCAGTGACACTTTGCAAGATTCGTTAAAATGAACGAATCGATTTAGTAACGGTTCGTTCTGCTAATCATGTATGTTGTTACGCTGAGGAATCGGAAGTATGACAAAGAATGGGACGATTTGGCACCAGGAGGCGGGCCAGCGCGCTCTCACCGCCAAGGCGCAGCGCCACTTACGTCCGTCACGTCGAACTCCAGCCCGTCATTGATACCGGGTATACGAGTCTTTCCGTTGCATATGAATGGATAGTCGCCGATACGGTTGCTTAACAAAGTGGTCTCTGTGAACCATCAATAAACAAATGACACGTTTACACACTGTTATTATTCATCAGGACATTCCACAAATCAGTCATGAAAATGATCAATGTTCCAAAAATAAATTTTGAATGATACCGTGAACGAATCTTAATCAATCTAAACATGAATGACTCTGATAATTTATGACATGATCCGAATGAATCCTTGGCTTTTCCATTCATCGATGTTATACTTCTAAAATCTAACGTATAAAAACATGTGTGTAAACGTTATCATTTCAGTATAAATGTTTCTGTCTTTCAACAGTATCTCGACTCGTGTCTAGCTGTAGAAAACAAACGCAGTCTCCGGAAGAGTCCCGCTCAGCTTCCTTGCATATTTGTTAATAATGCAAACTGAAAACATTTTTTATGGAATAACAGACTACATGAATCCTGAAAGATCACATTAAATCGTAAGCTAACAAAAGCTGTCTTCCATGTTTGTTTAGTTGTTTCAAGATTCATAAAGGTTAATGTTAATTACTTCCTGTGAGTTTTCTGATGTTACTGATATTATATTATCTTTGTTTTTAATCAACGTTAAGAATTGAAAAACATGTTTAGTTTTTAAATTTGTGATAATAATATAACATCAGTAACAAAAGGAAGTCGGATTTAATAGAGAAATACAATACGTTGGAGGTTACCTCAGGACAATGAGTTAGTAAGTATTGGATAATATATTGTTAGAAACATATAGGCTTAATACACAAGCAGGTGCGGTTGGTCTACAAAGTCCGCACTTACATCTGTGATCAGCATTTCCTCGTTATCATCTACACTGGGAATCGTGGTCTTTCCTTGAGATACGATGTAGTAGTCATGGATATTGTTGGATAACAACAAAAGGTCTACGGAAGGATTAAAGCAAAAGTCACATGTAATGCTTTACAACTTTTTCAGTCCTTAAAAATAAGGTGTTTTGAGCAAGGTAAAGGTTTGCATCAATCAATGCCTGCAGACAAGTCACGTCATACTTGAAAGCAGTAAGTATTTACATCGATCGATACTGGACGTCACTTTTTTATGCATTTAAATTGTCAAAATGTGCGCTGTAAACTATTAAAATATAAATATTTTTTATTTTGATTTACTTGATATTATGCGCGCGTTCTTTTTGTCAATTTAAAATACATTCAACTACAAGCATAGTGTAGTTTAGTTTGGATATAAAGGAAACAATATAGGAGAGCACTCGAAAATCTAAAATTGTTACTGCATATCGAGTGAAAGTCAATCTTCACAATATGTATGCAATAACTAAATACTATTTTCTAAAGCCACCGCCTTGCAATTCGTCAGTAATGAATTGCAAGGACCTCTTCTGCATTCAGCTAATCTTCATCCTCAGAATATGAGGTTTGTTGCATCTAGGATCACACAAATTAACACGAGTCTCCATTAGTTTTGGATGTTTTGTTTTTAATTCTACATATTTTGCCGATTGGGTAAAGTAGCATTGCCCATTTTTTTTCGAAAGCGGTCTTCCTTTCTTGGAGACGTTTTGGGCCACACTTACATCGGTCAAAGTACATTCCTCTCCGTCATCCATGCTAGGAATTGTAGTCTTTCCCTGGGATACGAAGTAATAGTCGTGGATGTCATTGCTCAACAGGCAAATTTCTAGAGTCATCACCACAAAACATGTTATCATGTGTTTCTAATACATTTTCAAATGTCTTTCAAACATGGAGAGTCATGGGAGAGTAATGTTACAATATTATATCATACAATAAATACATATAAATTTCAAATAATCAATGATTTTTATCTTGTCAATATCTGTATCCTCATACATAAATCGATTCGTTTTTAAATACTATAAGAACTATGCATCAACTCCCGTGTTATATTTTTTTCATAAAAATCATTGATTATTTTTGAAAAAAGAATGTTTATATATCATCAAAAATAATTGGTAAAATACCTGGGAATAAAAATTCAGTTATATATAATTACGAAAAAGAAATAAGAATAAGTTTTAATGCGTTAAATTTAAATTTGTTCTCATTTAAAAAATATTTAAGCTGTATTACTGGGTATTTAAATTTTCAAAGTAAGATTTATCGAACAGTTTTATTTAAAGATTATCTTTAGATAATTTTCATTTGTCAATTGTTTCATCCTATCGTATAGATACATACCCTTTAATCCATCTACGGCGTTGGACATCATCTGGTAGAAGATGTGGTAAGAACGCTCAAGAGATTGCTGGGAGATGACACGAGCTTTCTCAAGCAGGTCTGGAAGGAAAAAATACAAAATGTTACTATCTATTTTCTTAGAAACACGAACCGACAAACTCATTCTACAATTTATCAATTTACACGAATTATATACAAAATAATATCTAGATTTTTATTTAAATTATCATTAATAAAATATTTATAAAATTTTCAAAAAATAAATAAATACAGAAAATTCATTGAATCTGCGTAAGAATGTATTGTAATGTAATGTATATTACGTATTGCTATGTTTATAGGGCTTTTTTCTCAGCTTAAATTGTGTTAACACTATTTGCTTAACACTTCGAGGTTGGTTAACAACTTAATTTGACAAATTAATTAAGTTAAAAACTTACAGGTCTCAATATCAGCTCCGGCCAGTTTTCCTGAGTTACCGAAGTGAATACGGATGAATTTACCCTGGAGAAGAAGGAAAATTGATTTTCATTAAAAGGTTTTAAAAATGTATCAGTATATAAACATATAAAGACACGATTGCTTGTATATTTTTAATTGTAATAAATAAAATCAAATAAATTATTGTCATCTTGGTGGCTTCTTTCGAATTTAGTTTCAATTATTGAATTCTTATAATTGTTGTAATAAATATATGCTAAATTGCCATTTGATGACTTATAAATTCTACATTATATTTATATCATATAAAATTGTATTGAATGAAGTTTATTTAAATGAATCTGAATTGTTCATGTATAAATGTATATAGTAATATTAATGAATACTTACGAAACGGGAAGAGTTGTCATTACGCACGGTCTTAGCGTTACCGAACGCTTCAAGAACGGGATTGGTTTGGACGACTTGATCTTCAAGATTACCCTTCTTGAGGTTGGGGTCAGTGGATGGCTTGGTGGAGGCACCGACGGTGGCGAAGTACGCAATTACCTTCTTCGTGTTCTCAGTCTTACCAGCTCCAGACTCTCCACTGGGGACAAAGCGGGTGATTTTTATTAATTAACTGTACAAATACATCCCTGACATAACGTAACTAACTGTTTTTAGTATCAATAAATACGTTTTTTGATAATAAACATAATTGTATACGTATTTTAAAATTTAATATCTCTCATTATCTAGAAGTTTTCATATTTTTTACTGTTTTCTTTTCTCTGTAATACTCTTTTTACTGCTCTTAACAAAATTTTTAACTAATGAAATGATTGTATCTAAGCACACAACAAAACTCGAGAGAATTTATGTGTGAATAAGTTTCTTTTAATTGAAAATTTACGATAAATCACTCAATATTATCAAAAATTAAGAAAATACTTCTTAGTTATAAAATGATTAAATTTTTATTGTAACATTAAGTAATATGAATTGAAATCTACCAACTCGGCCTGGTCGTTATTATCAACCGTTTTGTGAGATAGATAAAAATACTCACGTAATCAACATAGACTGGTTCTCGTGGTTGGTCAACATGTTGACGTATGCTCCGTCAGAGATGGCGAAAATGTGGGGGGGCACTTCGGCACGCCTCTTACCACGGTAGAGCTTGGCACAACGGTTGGTGTACACGGGGTACCTCTTGTAGGGGTTGATGGCGACGCAGAAAAGACCTGAGTATGTCTGATGGGATGCAAAACGAGAAGAATTAATATTGGACCATTTTTGTTATTTTTCCGAGAGCATTTGAACATGACGTTATTTTCTACCGCGAGTTTTCAATACAACAAATTAATATCCAAACATTTTCATTTTCTATAACATTCATTTAAATGCATTTTAAAAACATCTCTTCATTTAAATGAGTACAGTATTTAAATACAGATTATAACAAATTTAATCTCGATATTCTGACCTGTATTACATCAATATTTACTATGAATAAGATTATTTTTTCGTATAAACAAAATACTAAAAAAAACTACCCATTTAATGGCTTACTTTATCAGATATATCAAAAATATTACTTATCGTGTTCAAATGCCAAGAATTACACAATGCCATACAAAATCAATAATTCATATCGGTTGTAAATTTTTATATTCTCATTTATAGATTAAATGTTCCTAATATGAATTATCCAGTTTGTATAATAAAACCAAAAATAAATCGTATTGAAAACGTATACATGTATCATTTTTATAAAAATGGGTTACAATGCAACATTCAATATAATGATTGATACCTGAATTATAACAGATTCATTACGATTATTTTGCGTGATAAAGGGTTACAAATATTCATACATATTTTTTTAAATAACGCTTTATCACGTAAACTTTAAAATATAAACAAAAGCACCCAGAAAAATGTCTGGTCATTTTATGCGAGGAATTTAAATGAGCCGTAAAAATGACAGTTTATCTCTAGCGAAGTCATTTTTATGAGAAAAAAAATGCAACGTTATTGAAAAAGTTCATCTATGTGATTTTAAGATTTTATTTTATGTTATAATAGTTCAAAATTTTGCTGCTCATGTACACAATGATAAAACAAATTCACGATCTGAATACAGCGGTTTTCGCCTTTTCAGTTTGAACATAAAGATGGTGTAATAACAATGTCAGTCACATCTATTAACTATTCAAGCTAAAAACAAAAAAAGATTAAACACAAATCCTTTATATCGGGGGGTACTGTATGATACTTTCCCGGATAATCTGGAACTCTGGAAAAAACATGAACATATCTTTTTCTTTCTGGTACCATTTTCATAGGCAAACATTTATTTCCGATCAATTTTAATTTTTTCTATGGTCCATTAAGAATTTGATATGTCTTAAGAAGAGAAAACAGTTGTAAAAAAACTCTCGTAACACGGGAACACGCGCCAGTCTTTCGGCGTCGCTGTAGAGTCCATTAGACCCCTGAATCCGCGTTAGTGGCGGTGCTTGCAGAGGCCAACAATACAAGCGGGAAATTTAAGAAGTAGGAGTAAAGCTGGATGGATACTCTAAATTCAAATAATATAGAACGGCACTAAACATCTACTTCAACAATAGATAAATAAAAGAAATACACACAGAGCACATCGATTTCAAGTATACACAATAGGAAGTATACGAAAAAAATGTGCGTGTATTATTCACTTTCATTTATATAATTACAATACTGGATTTAACATAATAGAAAGAAACGCATGGCATATATTAATTTGCTGTTCTTATTTTTAAAAAATAAGCAATTTATTCTACAGGTATATGCAGATACAAATAAAATTAGGGAATATTTATATGCTTACTATTTTACTATTGTTTACTGGATTTGATGCCAAGAGATTGACGAGGTATTATGTAAAGATTACTATAGATTTTACTGTACATAAATGGCCGCATAAAATTGCCAAGAGTTGTATATTTTGTACGTCATAAGCGATGATAAATTACATATTGATTTGAATATTTTCAAACAATTAGTAATGCATTTGCCGCGCCAATTTCGCTATTTTTGAATCGCCGTAATTCAAAAAATCTATTGACTCATTTTATAAGATGAGATTTATCGACAGACGCCCGGTGAGAGATTTAACATCATAGCAGGTCAGCTTTTAATAGCTTTATTAGTTCCAAACTAACAAAACATTTTGGCTTCAGACACAATATTCTAAATATATCACAGTTGTGTGGGGATATAAATGGCCATTGCATAAAAAACGATCGGGAAGAAATAAAGATTATTAAATCGAAATTTTATCATAAATCAATGAAATATAATCAAATAAATTTGTTCGTTTTACCGAACAATATTTATTCTGAGATAATCCACTTGATGATACCGTTAAGCATGGGAAGAAAATACTAATAATATGGGAATTTTTTGTTTGTAAAGGGTAGACTGGTAACTAAGAGGTTTGCATGTTAATTTAAATGGATATTATTTCGATGGCATAACGCATAAAAACTATAAACTGTGAATGGTTTTAAAAATTTCGTACATTAATTTGATAAAACAAATGAAAAAATATTATGTCGTCGTAAAATTAATCGACCAGTAATGTATAGAGTAACAACCATATACAAAATAAAACTAATAGAGCCAAACCAACAGCTCTACTGTTCCAAATTAGAATTACTTTTTTTATACCATTTTCATAATGTTCAAACAAACGATTGTGTTCATAAAATCACTGCAATAGGAAAATATTTTTTACAAATATTTCAATAGTTCTTATTTTGAATTTAAGCTGATTACTACGACTCTGGTGGTAAAATTTGGTAGTATCGTGACAATTCTCAAAATTGAGCATTTGTTTTTTTTATGTTATGTTAGCGATCTTTATAATGTAGTTTTTTAGTTATTTGGTAAATTATGCCATCGAAGTGAAGTTTTGGTTGCCGGACAAGAATACGCATCACATCAACGGGGCGCGTCAATCACTTGAAAGCTGCAAAAGCGGTGTTGCGCTGCGGCGGGCGCAAACTTACGTAGATGAGCTTGTGGTAATATCTCTGCTTCAAGTTGTGCAAGACAGAGGCGTCGTTCAAGTATGTCAAGTTGGACATATCCTCGCACTTCTCGTACTTGGGGGGGTTCACCTGACCGACCAAGTCTTTCTTGAAGTCCTTGCTCTGTGGGCGCAGATACAAAAGAGAACATGGTTTAGTTATATCGTATCATTGGAGATGAACTTACATATATCAATTTGTGATAGTAACGCTGCTTCAGATTGTGGAGAACGGCCGCTTCGTTAAGGTAAGTCAGGTCAGCCATGTCTTCGACTTTTTCGAATTTCGGCGGGTTCACTTGTCCCACAAGGTCCTTCTTGTAGTTTCTTTCCTGCTCATACATATCAACGCCAAAGAATTTAAATTTACTCTAACTATACTCTCCGCGCATTTAAAACAGCCTTATAAAAACCTTTAACAAAACATTTATTCACGTGCATAGAGAAGGCCGACGCAAGATTTATATAAAAGTACGCACACCGAACCACCATTAAAATGTTGACATGTTTTTTTTAATATCAATAAATTAAACAAAATTTAACAATATCGAACAATTCATAATTAATCGTTTGAAAATTTGATTCAAGATATTAGTTATAGGTGAATAAATATACTAAATTCATGTACACCGATCTATACGTAACAATTTTTCGTTAGCAACATCAATTACATTTGTAAGGTCGAGATTTTACAAAAATCTTCATATTGAATAACACGTTATCTTTTTTATAAAGGCTGTCTTATGCTTAGAAAATAATCCACCGTAGTGATCTTTAACTTGAGATCATTGCTATGATTTTGTATATTTTTTGAATAATTTATACGTATTTGTTTTAATTAAATAGATTAAAGTATACTCATGATAATCATGGAATCGATTTTAAGCCTTGCTGTACTAAGCGAAAGCATGATTTTGACATTTCGTTAATACAATAGATTAACGTTTTAGTATTCTAATTTTTTTGACAAATATCTTTCCTATAATATGAAGATAGTTCTAAGTAATAATCGTCAGGTATTTTATTTTAAAATATATTTTACGAAATCATAACAATGATACAACACGCATGGTGTCCTTCAAGGGTTCCACGTTGGTCCAATATATATCGACTATTTGAATTTTGTCGGGATATGATATAACGGTGATGCCATATACCATTCCCATCCCTTGATGTTTCAATATCTCACCTCTCCGCCAGGAAGGCCGACGGTGACCAACTCTCCCTTGGTGGCCTTGATCTCTCCCTGGAGGTAACCCTCCTTCTCGTCAGGTACCCAGCAGGCTTTCTTGCCATCGTAAGGCTTGCTCTGGTCAATGCGCTTCTGTTCCAGAGACACGAACAGGAATGGGGTCGGGTCGGGATCATCTCCCTCTTGTTTGACGACCTTTGGCATGATTGAGCTGATGAAAGTATGGGGCTATTGAGACACGAGAAACAGCCCTGGAGCCTTCCTGGAAAACAAAGCAACATTATATGAAATACGAGCGGAATAAATAATTAGTAGTTAATTCTTAATATAAACCGAAGAACATGTCAATTTACTATGCAATGACTCAATTTATGTTAATTTTATGTGAGAATTATTCGCGAGTGTAAGTAAAAAGTAAGTTTACTTGATCATTCGATCTTCTATTTAACTTAACTTAAAAGTTTGCTAATTGTGACAAATAAATCATTGTGAAGAATATAAATTACATTCAACGCAGTTTTATCAGAGCGCTAAAAATCGAAGTAAAGTTAATTTAAAAAAAATCATACATCGTAAATTAAACATGTTTTACAATTTATATAAAATAAGATATTAAATTAATGCGTATAATTTTTATGGTTTGAGGAACAATCTTATAAAAGTACATATTGTTCAGCTAGCTTACTTTAACAAATATAATTTTTTAAATGAAATTAATATTTGATCTACTTGGAGATATATAAACTGAATTAAATATTAGTTACTTGGAAAACTATCGATAAACTATGTATTTTAATAATGATTTATTCTGTCGAGTAAGAGAGACTTATTTATATTACTATCAATTGTTTTTGTTACTACAATTGATAATGTAATAAAATGCAAACTGATATTTTTTTTTTCGCTAATCTTTAGAAGGTTTATTTTTTATATTTTAACGTATCGTCTCGATTAAGAAAATACTTTAAGTTACCAATATCAAAGTGTATATGTATAATTTGACAGTGATTTCTCAGATAAAAATCAAACGAAAAATACTACTTTGAAACGTCAAATAAATTAAATTATACCAAACACTGGTATATCTACTATTACATTAGGCCAGTTTGTATATTTTAAAGTTACACTATACAACCAAAAAAAAATATTTTAATTACGAGGATCCGAAGTTTTTAAATAAAAATAATAAAAACTCCAGGACCACTCAATATATCAGAAGAAATAGTGATACTAGTATATGAAAGAAAGGGCATTTTTCATTCTCAGTATCTCTATTTCAATTGTGATATACTTAAGTTAAATTGCTTGGAGCTTCCGAAGTTTGAAAAAAAAAACCACTGAGTTTTGTTACGGAGATCGTAAAATATTTCGCCTTATACAACTCGAATATGATTTTAATCAAATTGTTTTTTTCACAAACTTCGTAACTTCAAACACTTTCACTTTTATCATGCACATTTATATTATTTATATAATAAATTAGTTATAAGTATGTAAGGAGCATGCACTGATTGTATGAACATAGAAAACACTGTGTTTAATTTAATAGTTGATAGCACTTTTTTAGGTTACTTGTAAAATATTTATTTTTATTCTAATATTTCAACACGAGTTTATTATTATTTGATTCAGGAATTAAAAAAAAAAAATATAGTTGCATACGCCGATTGTATGAAACTATTAAAATATATCACTTAAATATGAGTTGAGATAAGAAGATTACTGAAGTAACAAATGATTATTGTATGTAAGTTAGATATTCGAAACAATTGAAAGAAATTAGAGTTGCAATTGAAAAAAATTATTTTGTTTCACAGAAAATTATTTAGCAAAAAATAAAAAGTTAATTTGTATTACAGTTGAAGGTATATAGAAGAGAAAGATTTAAAAGTTAAGATTTTATCAACAAAATAATATTAATTCACCGATGGATAATTTTTGCAAAATAAAAAGACTAAATCGAGTAGTTATTCGCGAATTATGTTTAGATAAAGACGAAGTGGATATCAGAGGAAAATTGTAGATTTTATCAGGAAAATAGTAAAGAGTACGAACTGTTGTACACCGCACGGTTCCCGCTTCGGAAATACAATGGCGGTACGGACCGAGAAAAGCTGGGCGAGCGTCGCGGCGCTGCCTATTTGCGTACGGCGCGGGAACGGTGCCAAGAAACGAGCTTCGAGCGGGATCGGTGCCGAACGAAACCCAACACGCCAAGCGAATTCTTCGAAAACTTCGGAAACGGACGACAGGGGACGCTTTCGACCTTTTTCTCGATTTTACTCGAAATCTTGTCGCATTTTTACGCGCGTGCTGGCTTATTTGGTGTTCTACACGGAACAAAACAATCGTAAATACTTATTCTTGAATTGGACGACCGAGATTTTATACAACATTACATTTGTTTCCAACTATAGTAATCTCTTTAACACACTTTAATATGTGTCTTTGTATCTTTCGATTTTAATAAATCTTCAGCAATACATTTTTATAATTAGGGAAAGTATTGATGTAATGATCAAAATCTACAATCTTATATACAGATTGATTAACTATTAAAGAAAAAAACAATAATAATAATAAAATCCTTCTTACAAAATCTATTGTTTAATAAAGAATCTTTTTAATAATAATATCTTCGGTATAAGTCGATATTTTTACAAAAAATGTCTTTTAAATGTTGCATTGTTGAATGGGAAAATTAAGGTTCAAAATCTTCAAAGAATCGTTGGTGTATTGAATTTATTCGGAATCGAATGTACTTTGGAGTTTTAAATCGTTGAAAATAATTATTATTGCAATCGTTTTGATGGTCCTGAATGACGCAAGCGGGCCTGAGGAATCCGCCGCGCCTTGGTTTATTTCCAGATCGCTCGGTGGCCAGTGATCTATTTGTGGACTATCATCTCGGGCCTCATTTTCTGGCCATACACATTACTGAAAAGAAAACTAAATGATCGAAAGCTCCGCACCGGAAAAAGCTCGTAAATGAACGCGTTGTTTGTTTCCTTTAAAAGTCTCTTCATACTTTAAAGTATCAATGAAAAAAATAAAAAATATTTGTAAAATTATTGAAGCTTTAGGTCGACTGTTGAATATTAGCATTTGTAGAGATTTTAATCACTACTTATCATAATAAGTCTTTGCTTATGCATTGTTGTTATGTAATTTGAAATACCGCATTGATTCACAAAGAAGTTGTCAAATCTTGATTGCAAAAGTTCACTGATTCAGTATGAAAGTAAAATGAAAGCTAAAATTTTAAGTTGATTTGAATTGTCGGAATCGCTGCACTATTTCAGTCAAATACTTGAAGATGCAAATTTAATCAGCACGTGTTCGTATGCAACGATGATGACGCGTCAAAAGCACACCTCGCCACGAATTCTTATCACCTTTATATGATAACGAAACGAAAGCTCAATGCGAGCTTTTTTGAAAATATGACCAAAGCAGGGTTGTTAATACACACACTGTATCCGGGAATATCTACACTTGGCCTATTACACCAAGTAGGCACAATCAATTAACATCACACACCTTCGCCAACTGTCAAACTGATAAGGCTGGTGTAATAGGCACTTCGTGTAGATAACCTCGGGCACTGACAAATAAAAACACACAGTTAATCCAAGATGGCACTCGCGGAGAACTTTATGACATTTATATTAATAATTGTATTGATTTGTTTAATTATAGATTATTATTGATAATGCTTGTTAGTCCATCGAAGACAAGCGTCGTGGCCACTACTTACGATCGAAAGCCGTTCTGACCGGCGCGCCATATGTCTCCCATTTATATACTCGGGAACGTGATCCGGGGACGGCGGTGGGAGAAGTTTTCACCAATGGAAAACGAGGGATCGGGCAGTGCGGGGATCCCTTTTTAGGCGGAGATCAGTTGTTGAGAGCGACACCCGAGAGCTGAGGCTGGTAGAAGCGCCGGAAGCCGCCAGCCGATGAGACATTTCGTACTCATTTTCCGACTTTCCCTTAGCCCTGCAACTTAACGCGCGGAATCAAAACACTGCTACTTTACACACAATTAGAAAAATATATCACATATTCACCTAAACATCATGACATTCTACAGTCAAACTGATGATATTCACCTTACTAATTTCCATCAATACATTTAATTATTTCATAAGGAATGCGGGTTAAGGATAGGTAATTATTAAAATAATAATATGTATTACATTTCTTTTATAAAGCGTTCATTGTTGTTTTGCTTATAATCTATCATCTTCATTTATGTTTTCAGAGACATCTGTCAAAGCAATCTCTTATCTATTCATGTTTTACTGGGTGTATTTTTTGACAATTACTTAATCCTTACTTGTCACATGGAGGCTTAATCTCTATCGAGAAAAATTTAATATTCAAACAGTTTCTTAATTCTTCAGTAAATTATATCTTCGAGAATACTGTATACACGCGATGATTTTATACTATAATGTATGTCATTTTTAATTGCACTTGTTATTATTGATTAATTTCAATATAAAATATTTTTTTTCAATTTTATAATGTCGTTAATAAGACATTTTAGATGAATTTACTTACATAATTTGTAACGTAGGAAATTGACGAAAAGACATCGTTAATATAAGTATTTATTTAATTGTAAAAGTATTCAAGTTGGTAGAGTATGCACGATAATATATCAGTCGGCGAATCCAATCCAATAAATACATAAAAGTTAATAAATAATATATGTTATAGCATACCCAATAAACTGAGTATTGATTACCAACTAATCCTGGTAAATACAACTAGATATATTTTACCGCTGTAAAGATGAGTTAAGCATCGCTTAGAAGATTTAAGACTCTCTATGTATAATACATCTGTATTCTAACGAATTTTGTTTTTATCCTTCATAGGTTTACCATCAGCAACTGTGGGTATCAATAATAAAGATAACGAAGATAACTTATTAAGAGGATTGGATTGTCACCATTAAATTCATGTTCTACATTATACTTTAAACATAGTTGAAAAATATTATAAATATGATACATAAGATATAAAATTATTCTAACCATCGACTAATGATTATGAACGATATCAAATATCTCCTAAATCACAAAAAGTGACTTACAAATAAGTACAAATTTCCTCTAGGCTCGCACTCATTAATTTTCATCTCCTTTTCAGTTAGTTGAAGTTAGATATTGACATTGAAAAATTTCTTAAATAATGATTTCTCAGCTATAAATGACCTGTTTCTAGCACATTTTTCTTGCGTTGGACAATCACCTGCAATATAATCTAGACGAGTGCTTATTTATCATATTCAAATAAATATCGTTTAACCAAATTACTTGTGCTTTAAGCTGCATACAAGAGCTTATTTTTTTGGTTATTTTCATTTTGTATTACACTCTCCATAATAACTGTGAAAGTTTTTACTAGCATTATTATTTCTTTTTAATGTTTTTCAGTTAACTTTCTTCTATTTAAGTTTATTTTCAACATATCTATAATAAACAGATCTTTTTGTGAATTTTTAATATTATTTTTATAATATTATATTCTAATTTAACGTGATTCTATATCTATCCACACAAAATATAAGATTATAAAAAATCTTTAAAAATATTCCCGTCAAAAATAATTTATCACTTACATCCATTTTATATGTACCCCGTTTTAACAGCTTTTTTATAATGCAATTAAATGCTACTTAGCCAAAGAGCAGCTGTCGTCTCAGCATCATTTATTCATCCGGGATCTAGATAAGTCACACTCATGAATCTCTTCATAAAGCTTTATCATAATAATTAGCTCACTACTCTTACCTTAAACATTACTAATAAATATTTCTCATTTAATACCACTTTCTAGTCAACAAGGCTCACTATACATATAGAGTTACTTCAAAATAATAAAGGTCTTCACAATATATGGTATATTACGATATATTTTTTTTGCCAGGGCTATTTTTTAATAGAGTTTCGTCAAAATAATAATTATACACACTTTAGTGCGTACAATTAAGAACCGCTTCCATCACATTTTTGGCTATACAAAAAGCGTTTAACGCCATTGTATACACCAATGTTACTAGTATTAAGACGTGGCAAGTATTTGAGAAAGGAAGTCATTTTTATTTGTATAATTTATTCAATACCGCACAGCTCGTTTTACTCTTATCTGTACAACAGTTCATATCAAGCGAATATGGTATATTTTCTCGAACTAGTTTGTTAGTAACAGTGGGGATGATTATATCTTAGATCAACATATGGGAAATAATGAAAACCCCTTTAAAGTATTCCTTAACGCAGTTATACACTATTATTACACTATGGGAATATTTGAGGGTACTGTAATCCAAAATCGTCAACTAGTGTATATTACAAATCATAAACTTATAGAAACTAATATGTTCCCTCCGATCTGACGATCATTTTATGAAATCTGCCTTCTGAATAATATATTTACTCAATACTATTTAATTTAAAATTAGAAGTTATTTCGGAACATTACAATATATAAACGTTTGTCTTTTATCAATCTATTGTACAATTTCAACATTTTAAACTACAATGTGTTAATAACATAGAAAGAAATGAGAAATGAAAAGGAAATGACAGTATTGGAAATTGAGGCCCTAATAATGAAAGGCCCATAGCAGTTATCTTTTCTGTAAAGCTTACCTTCAAGTAGAGGCTTTAATGAATGATATATGAAAAATTGCTTACATTTTCGATAAACTGAAATATTTAAAGATTTTACAGATAAATAATTGATTAAATTGGACTAAACTAAATCGCTTTAATTAAATAATTGACGCATTTATTTCTTTTGTGTCTTTGGAACGTAAAACTATTTTATTTTTCACTTTAATTTTGTGATTTTTGACAAGAAAATATATATCTATGAAATATAAATGAAAAAATATAACAGCAAAATCCGGTATTTGATAAAATTCATGAAAATTGTAAATACTAAATTGTATTATCATATGAAATATTCATTTGATTTCAATCATTAAGGAGACGATATGTCGAATTTTTTCACATTTCTCCAGAAAATGTCAGTATCATGAATTTCCATAGAAAACATTATATGAATCGTATTTAGCAACTTAAAATGAAATCAGAATTACTTCAATGACAACTAGAACAGGCATATCAGGTTGCCGAATAACATTCCTCTAGTTTTATTTAATTATTATTGTATTACAAATACAAAAATAATACCATCGCAATGCTAATATTATCAACAATTATCAATTATTAATGTTCTAAATCCTGATGCCCTGGGTTATTGTTGGGTAAGTTTTCATCATAAACTAGCACCAACAAGTTCTTTGGTTTTTTAAGAAATTTGAGTGTGAGTATGAGTGATTTAGATATTCTTGCATTCTATACACACCATATAATACAATGTAGATATCATTAATTGCCATGATGTTATATAAAAAAAAATGTTCCAAAGGACGTAAAAATGTCTAGGCCAAGGTGCGCGCACTAAAACGTCCCTGTTCTGAAGGACGGATCACCTCAGAAAAATACAAGTCGTCAGTCTTAATAAATAATATCAAAGAAATGCAGCCAGCATGTCACCAGATAGTCAGTATCTTCATCAAGATGTTAAGAATAAGTTGATGAGTGGACAAACTTATTCACAGATCGCAAATGCGTAAATATCTCACGACGTTGGCTGTCCCAATTACACACATCATTCATGACATTTCCAAGACGGTTGTGAATTAATGTGATTTTCTACCTATCCGACTATCGTCTCTATTAATCTCTGTGCAGTTTTGAGATGGTTTTCAGTAGGTAGCTGTAGGTGGGCTTAAGCAGGTGATTGACTTCCATTCATTCTATTCCCTGACGTTATATTATAAACATTCGTATGCATTATTTGATGTTTACATGACTTAATTATAGCCAGAATTTAATCAAGCCAGTATCAATTACCATCCATTAAAAATATAGATACACATATATTAAATATATGATATGCAATTACACCAGCTGTAACTTAGATTAAAATTTGATCAGTGAATAACTGATTGTCGAGTTGATTAAGAGTTCGAATTCTAAAACTGACAAAATGAGCCGAGTAATATTTGTGAGGTACCCGATTGTATTCGATTGTAGTCCATTTGTTTGATATATTTATTCTGCCAGTACTGTAATACGCAAAGAATAATTGCACATCTATAATGAAGAGACGTTGCTAAAACTTTTAAAAGAGCTTTAGAAAAAATAAATCTACTTTAATATGCGTGATATGTCTTCGTTGAGGACCAAGTCAAACAGGTCTCTGAAAGCGTCGCTGAAAGTGACTAGAATGCATCCTGTTGATACCAATAGAGAACTTTAATCATGTTTGCTTTAGCTTGATATCGTTGGAACTACTGTATCTTGAGAAGACTTTCACCGATCAATACTATCCAACGACATATTTTACTTACTTAAGAGATAACTTAAAAGAATACCAAGCGATTCGTTTGTGACATAAAAGAAAAAAAAGCTTAACGTAGTTTTAACTCAACAGAGTTAAAAAATGGAGCAATAGTTAATACTTTGACCCTCGGTAATGTAAAGGTTAGCGTGCACGCCTCGCAATGTGGTAACATCTAAAAATGCAGGACTGGATGTTAATTGAGTTGAGAAATTGTCTGACAAACAATTCTCGTGAAAAATAATCTGTCAGTCTTCACATTGAAGAGATTCATATACTTTCGGAGTGAATATCTTCACACTTTGTCGATCCATATGCTCCACTTTTTGACCAAAAATTGTATAAAAAACTTACTAGTGTTAATACTATAATATTAATTTATTAATTATCATAATTATAACGTCATTGGAGTATACCAAAGGATCCATACAATATGAAAACATGTTTCATAATCTATGTTTCGCCATTTCCTCTATCATTCTCACCTTTCATTTCTATATTATAAATAAAAGAATTTTTTATATATTTTCACATTCTCAAAACGAAATTTACATATATCTATTTTAATCTTTACAAAGGCAAATTGAAAAAATATGTATATTAGTATATTAATATGCAATGGTATTAGGTATTTTTTCCACTTTATCTATTGTCTCACGGACATTTCCATTTTCGACTACATCCAATTATCACCAAGGAAAGCATTGTCTAATTTTACATAATGGTATACTTAGTACATTTTACTTGAAGGACATTTCAAATTCTTGATCTTAAAACATTATTTCAAAGAGTATCTACAGTAGCGTACTTAAAGAGAGGAGCAAGCTTCCATCAATACTAAATACCATGAGTTTCACTTACACAAGATAAGCTTTGAATACTTATGAACTTAAAACTTAAAACGTAAAAGTGTAAGGAACTAAAACAATCTTATGAAAGTATATCCACCTATAAGGAAGATTTCATAGCATGAAATTGTTTTTGAAAAAACATCTGTTTATTGGAAATGAAAAAATCGTTTAACTCATTTGGACAACAATCTGGATAAATGTAAATATATAACACATTAATAATTATCAACCACTCAAAGAAATTTAATCGACAATTTAAAAATTCGATCCCAGTGAGTTTAATATTTGATACACATAAAATCGTATATATATGACACTGAAAGATTGGGCCAATCAAAAAGTACATTCAGACTTTCAACTGCCTCTTTCAATGAAAGTTTTGTTACAGTCTCCATATATTCTTCATATCTGCTTATGCCAAAATGTACAGTTTGCAGATGTAATTTACCTATTATTTAGTTTACATACGCTATATCACTATGGATGTGATCAGTTCCTATAGTCATAAGATTCCTATTAATCAACATAATGCATTTAACTCCATTCACGTATTATACAAGGTATATCAAATAAGTTTTGCCTAGGTCGCCATTTATATACATATACAATCGAATTATACAGAAACAAAGTTATAGTTATTACAAAAAAAAACTTGTAAGGCATTGAACTGTTGACAAAATTTTCTGAGAGTGTATATATTTTCTTTACATATTATCTGCCATATTTTTGAGAGTATAAATATCCAGGACTGTATATCCAATGGCATGAACAATTAACCAACCATTTCTAATAAAAAAAAACTGTCAAAACATTTATTCAGATAAAAGAGATCCATATACACAATTTTTAGGGAAGACATTATTACATTACTAAATGTATTTTTCATACACCCGTTCCGTTCTTACACCTAGTCTTAATCAGGCGTATCCCGGAGCTCCGACATCAAGCGATTTACTTTATTCAACGGGAATGTCACGGGAGTAAATATAAATTACCCAAGGCTTAGTTGCCGCACAGTGTGCTGAAATTAAAATTAGTAAAATGATATCATCATACTTTACATAAAAAAGTGAATTACAATAATTACACATACAGTTGTTAATATTCTTTAGTCCGCCACTGTGCATAAAACTGTAATTATTTATCGTTCGAAGGGTATGGCATTGTAGTAATAGAAACATTATAATAATAGAAATATAAATGAAATCTTCAAAATGTTCTTATTCTATAAATAAATTCTCTTGGCGGAGGTTGGCAATCGCTTCATCTAAGATGGCCTTGATTTATACAACACGACAAAAAACAAATACGTTTCATTCGAAACTGATAATTATAAATACGCGATCTTTTTTAGTCACTTCACAATTTATTACTGTATATATTTAACATGGTATAACATATTTTGATCATTTCTTAACATCGTAGAGATAAAAACTACATATTATTATGTGTAATGATACTCAATAGAAAGCTTTCAAATTCATCTAAATCCATACCCAATACTACAAACTCGCTTAAATAATTTTTGTATCAATCATATTCAAAAAATATGTATCTTTTAAATAACTTCTTTTACAGCAATTTTAATTTGCCTACTCATCTTAAATTCTCTACAGAATATATATAAGTGAAGTTTCCCAAACTTTGAATAGGAAAACTATCCAGTAAAATTTTAAGTAATTGGGCATTTCATTTATATCTTCTTCAATCACTTGAAGAATAAATAAAGTAAATGCATTTCTTTCAAATGATTGAATATATTTTATTTTTATGACTATACCACCTATTTATACTATGACTAACACGTTTGCTCATCCCATTGGGTCTTCAGTACCGTATATTTATTTTATTTTTTCAATCCTGCATATGCTCCAAATTGTGTACGCTAACCTGATTTTTACCCGGAGATACTATTTATAATGAAATATATTTATTTTAATATTTCAATAATTCCCATTCATATTAAAAATCTCTCCAGTAGTGTAGAGGTTAGGATGCGTGCTTCGTGCGAATTCGATTCCAACATCTATCGGATTTGGTAAATCTGAAAATGCAGGTCTGGATAACCAATGAGTTGAGAAATTGTCTGATAATCATTTCTCGTGTAAGATAACCTGTTAAGACATGTCTGCACATAGCGGAGATCTATATAATCCACTTTCGGAGCGGATATGGTATATGCAGTTATGCAGTTAGTTTTTGTAATACGCCAACCAAAATTCGCTATGGTATAGGCTTGCATAACAACCAAGACATTTTTTTAATAATGGAAACGTATGTAAAAAATAAATGTGGAAAATTATCGAGGTTATGACTGTTATCACATATCAAGTAGTATAACAATCTAAATGAGTTGAATCTTTCAAACAAAGAAACATTTTTATTCTCAGCCGTGAAATCGTTTATATAATACTTAAAATTTATTGCTAATTTCGCTTATAAAATCATTTGCCAAGAAGCACAGCGATTATATGAAAATAGCATTTGAAACATTATTATGCATCACCGATAAACATCACGATTTTCACTCTGCTTACTCTAAAATAGAGAGTTATTTAAACATTACATTATAAATTCACAGCAGGCGAATAATTTTGCTTCTCTCTATTGTGTATAAGCTACCAAATAAAAAAAATACCAGCAAATAATAAAAATATATTTGTTTATCTATTTTTTCTCCGAATATAAAATATGTAAATTTCAATAACGTATTATTATATCGACAGATTTGTTTGTTTTTCGGTAGAGTTGCTGGACAGCTTATAGCTTAAGCTATTGGGTATTTAGTCCTGTATTTTATAGTTTGAATATTGTTGTGACTTTCTAAGGAGGGCACACTTTTCTAGTCAGACGCTGACTCACTTTGCAGTGTAATGAAGATATCTATGAATTCTGATATCGGATACATTATCGTACTAATTATACATGTATGTTGGGCGTTGAGAATACTTTGATCTAAGCCAGTGATTGGAAGACTCTTGAGCCAAACGAGCCAAATATGAGAACACAACGTTTTAGAATTATTTCGAGACAAGAGAAAATTGTGATTTCTTGTTATTATTTTTTAACTTCCTCAGACAAATCTGCGAGCAAAAAAAGAAAAACGAAATCCAAGCAACTCAACTCGCTGAATAAGAGGCGTAAGTGCATATACAAAGAACTGCTGTTTGCCAGCCCCTGATCTAAATGAATTAAAATGCATTCAATGATAACGATAGTTAAAAACCGAAATGACAAAAAAAACATTAATTAGAATATTTGTAATGCAAATTTAGAATTCTTATTTATTTAAACTTATACAGAGCTTCAAAGCTCAAGAGCAAAATTGACAGTACCAAATATATACTCTTTATTCTATGTTGTGTCCCTGGGATTTGAGAGGTTAGTGTGCGTCTTTCAGAGCCGGAAATTGTGGCATCGATTCCCACAGCTGACGGATTTAAACTAACAGCATAGATTAGTCAATATATTTGTTTTTCACTATTTTTTACCGTTTCACGTGAATATATTGATTAATATTTTCGACTGATGGTGTTTGATGGAAATTGATTTTAAATTCTAAAT
>JAGVSQ010000539.1:0-37998 GCA_022683975.1 Rhyacophila evoluta | reverse complement strand
GCGAAACCCGGGTCGTTAACAGTGATCTCACATATGAAAGTTTACCAGTTTTAAAAATCTAAAAGTTGCTAACATGTTATTACACAGGTAATTTCGCCAGAAAAAAGGAGCTGCGCGATTATTCTTGCTCCAGGGCGCTGAACATGTAGCTACGCCTCTGTTTGTAGGTATACTAGATTTCAAAGATAATTTTGTTTTTATATTTTATAACGAAAAATTTATCTCGTTACTAAATTTATAAATTGAATATCAAATACTTTTGCAACAACTTTATTATCAGACACCAACTAGTATACCGTTCGTTCAAAATCTTACTTACAATTCAGGGGAGATTTCGATTTTTTTCCTTTAAATTAACTAAATTAAAGTGTTGAATTTATAGTATTTGACATAATTATGCAGTGTAATTTTTGATAATATAAAATAATCCACATATCGTAGATATTATTCTAAATAATATCGTAAAACAATACGCGTTCTAGTGTATCCTTTTGATAACGCGATACAAGATTTGAAGTACAAATTATCATAACATATTAGAAGAGGCATTTATTGACTTTCGTAAATCCACATTAAGCCTCACCTATCTCACATGTCAAAGTGATAATTGATAGCGTTGGTTATAGCAAACGGTTCCAGAATCGTGACATTTCGTTTGATGTCCTTGACAATAAATCATCATTTAATTTCCGGGAACACTGCCTAGGGAATCTATTGAAAACTGTGACGTTACTCTCATAGTTTTAATGTCATATTTGCGCAGCTTAACTTTTTGATCAATATCTTTCAATTTTCTATTCAAATCGAGTTTCCGTATTTGCAACAGATGTATCTATAAGATAATAAGTACATAGATGTGTATTTTTATCAACTTTTTTTGATTATCTGTAGACTTATTTATGGATGAATCTTATTTTATCGATACTTGACTATTTAAAAACTTTCAAATCTTTTTTTGGAGAATTATTATAAACAAAATCGTAACTATTTAAACAATACCACATTTTTACATTTAGTTGGTTAGATTATAATCAAAAACAGAATTTGTATTAATTTTATTGATTAAAGAGAGTGTTCTTTGAATATATTACAAAAACTGTATTATCACATTAAAACGAATACTTTCTATCAATAGTAAACAAGATAAAAGTCATTATCGTCACAACTCACAGTCAGAGTAATTTTTATTTTTAAAATTCATAACTTAAATATTCTTCTCATGTGTGCACTAGTACTTAGCTAGTAACATGAATAATTATACGAAAATAGTTAAAATATTCTTGATTCATTTATTATGATCAAATTTACACTGGATATAAAACATAATAAATTGATCTTTTCATTAAGTTTAAAAGTTACTGATTAAAATTTTATTTTGTGGTTGCACATAACCATTACTTTATTACTTACCATTCAATGATATTTTAAATTATAATCTATTTTCCATGAGACATCATATGGCATAAGAAATAATTAAAAATACAAACATAACATGCTCGAAAAGTTAAATTTAAAACTCAATTCAAGACTAAATCATCAGACGAAGGCAGTAAAAATGTGATTGGAGTAATACAATCACATCGATTTGAAATAGGGTACTCAGCCGAGGGCCGTTGGCCGCCGCTAAGGTAACAACACGTACCGCTGACTTTGCTAAACCTTCATCTATAAGGACTTCTCAGATCGTGAAGTAGGGGGTTAGAAATTTCACCCTTACTCGCATTTTTGCAGCCTTGATAAAAAATCACCTGTTTGTCTAATTTTTATTGAATACACTATGAATAAAAAATGGTTTTTTAAACTATATAATACATTTACATGACAAATAGTTTTGTTTTGATGGTAATTTTATATATTTTGAAATAATTAAAAATAACATACATTGAACAGATATTTTGAAGCGAAAATTTCGGTTGATTCAAAATCATATCGCCAATATTTTAGTTATCTCTTAGTTACGAACATTCTTCTTTATTATCTATTTCTCCACGGTAGCGAAGTTTCTTAGCGTGCGTGTCTAGCGATACGGGGAATGCGGGTTCGATTTCTCATCTGTTGGATTCAATAAATCCGAAAAATGCAGGCTGGATGCCCATTGGGTTGAGTAATTGTCTGACAAACAATTCTCGTGAAAAAAAATCTGCTAAGACGTCTTCACATTGCGGAGATCTATCCATACGCTCCATGTTGGGAGCGAACATGGTATAAAAAATATCTATATTGCTTAAAATAATACTTGCATTATCTTATCAAGCAATAATTATTTTCTTTTTCGATAGAATATTTGGTAATAATGAAATTTTTTGATTATTTTTATGCCCGTAATATTTCCACCTCACCTTTAAATCTGAATTTAATCTATTTAATATAGTATATCCCGGAGCTCCGATATCAAGAAGCAATCTTCTTTATTTCACGGTAATCTTTTAGGACTAAATATAAATTATTGTATAAGACTTTAGTTGCCACGCTCTCAAAAGTGCTAAAGTAAAAATTATGCAAAAAAAAAATATTTTGTCAAAAAATTGTAAATAGTCATCAATCACCGCGCTCGCCATATGCATCCGCAAACCTTTTAAAATCAATTAAATTTACTCTAACGGCTAGTTGTATACAATCTCGGACATTCCCAAAGTATATGATAAGGGCTTTATTTATATTAATAAGCAAAATATTAAATAATGAGTGTTCCAGTTAATTTTCTTCTTGTACATGGTAAAAAATATTTCAAGTTGGCTGTTTTTGAGATACCTTGTACACACCACTTTTTGCTACTGATTGCATTATAAGCCTCCTTGTTTTTTGATGTCACAGTTTTTTTTCTCATATCTAGGATCTCTGTTACGTTCAGTGCTTGGATAAGACTATTTGTTCAGGATTTCGTCGAAATGAGCCCATAAAATACAACATTTTTATAGAAAATATCCGGAGATTTTTTTTTTATTTTGAAAAAAATACTGAAACAATCTTTTTTTGCTAGTCGTTAAATATATTTTACGCAAACAAACAAATAATCGAGCAAATGTACGAGTTTACATATAAGAATACACGTATAATAAAAATAAATATATTAACATTTGAAAGGACTTCACGTCAAATAATTTTGATGTTTATTTAACAAGAAACCTAAATAATACGATAATAATATCCTATGGATTATCATTCAAATAAATATATGTAATTTTATTTAAAACCGTTATTTTGAAAAATCAAATATTAATTATTTACTTAGGCTTATCCTCGTGTCAATAAAGGATTTAGCTAATTGATATTAATTTCAGAGTATTTTTACCAAATAAAATATACTTCTCGGTATCATATATTTGATAAATTTTGAATTAAAACCGGATGTAAGTAAACAGCAAAATTGATGGTAAATATCAGAGGATATGATTAAAATTCAGAAACAATATGACTATACAATCACCGTTAAATTATGCAATATATTTTAAAGTATCTTTAGTGGTTTAAATACAGTATTATAATTTCTATATTTTTTGTAAAAATATTTTATTAAAGAACCAATTAGTATTTTTTTGAATGTGACAATATTTAATTTTAATATGATACTTTTTGGACCATCTAGTAATGTCATTACGAAATAATATGCCCCATCTAAATAAAAATATATTGATTTATAATATGTAACCCAAGAATGCAATAAATATAAGAATTACACTTATTCAATAACTTGTGTTGGGCAGATATCCACCGTGAGATTCCAGGCTATTTATTTGATTTTTTAGTTTTTAATTAATTACTCAAGTTAGCTTTACTATCTGGTAAACCTATCGGACCATCCAACTTAGTTATTACAACGAAATTTATTGCTTTCCTAAAACAACGGCGTAGAGGTTAGCGTGCACGACTAGCAACACGGAGAATGCGGGTTTGATTTATGTTCAAATATGGTGTGATTTTTTTTTGTCATATTGCGTGATGATTTCTTTACATAATTGGTTTTACCAAGAAATTCTTTAAATGTAAGCTTACTTATAAAGTTTTAAAACACACTGTTTTTTTATGATACATATATCATAAATTTGTTTAAGATATAGAAATCCAAAGTTACTTTAACTAAAAGATCTAATTTGAAAATATTTCTTCCTGCATATTCACTCCCTAAATAAAACATATGGCTGTCACATGGGGCCTAAAAAAATCACCCGCCAGCCATTTTGCATCCTCCCAGGTCATGCCAGCATCCTTTAGTTCTGCCGATTACATTCTGCGAGACTTCTAGGATGCAGAAATCTTACCGATCAGAAGAAAACGCAAACAGGATTCGTTATTTCTAGTGATACTTCTATGTGAAAACATTTTAAGGGCGCTTTAAGTTCATAATTATAATGTATATTTTCATATAACGGATAGAGAGAGGTGAGAAAATATGAAATAGCATTTTGAGTACATATTGTTTGGTATATATAATATAAATAGTAGTATCTTTTTACGTCTTGAAATAATACACTCACTTAAGTTTTAATTAACCATTAAACGAATGTAAACACATAGAATTTCCTTCACAAGAACCTCACATTTAGTAAATTGTGTCGTGTACAGCCTTGGTAATGTAGTTACCGTTTGTATGGTAGGTTTTGTCATTAGTTCGGTAGTAGGTACACGTAGAATGGTACGCCGTGGCGACATCTGCCCGGAGGCTATTATGATCCTGTTAAATTCAAAAAAGGTACTCCGAAAGGAAGGAGAAAATCGCTCTCTAACTGTTTCAAATTGCTCCTTGCTGTCAAACGGTAAGAATATTTCTACGCTAAGTGCAGGTGCAGGTTGGAAAGATTACTTTCAAATTACGAACAGACTCATATATTTTATAGTTTGCTCAAAAACTACTTCGCGAAGATAAAAGTAATTGTACAACAAAGCTTTCAGAAAAGTCACTGCTATTTTTGACTTATACTAACATACGTTAAGTTTGTATAAAATCAATAAATACAATCATTTGAAAAATATTTTTTATCAAAAGCTTACGGGAAAATTCACCATTTAGCTTTCAAATATTCATATAATTCATATTAAGTCTGAATTTACAAAATTTATGTTGATTAAACAAATTAAATATATTAGTCTTATTAGGTTTCGATAATAAATTACAGCAATTCAAATTATGGGATAAATATTGATTATAAACCACAATCATTTTTAAGCAGTCTACAAAATATATACATTAAAAAAAGATAAAATATAAGACGTTTGAAGGTTGTATTGATTTACATATCATCGTATTACTGGCAAAAGACGTTAAAGTAAAAAAGTGAGTTTTGAGATAATTGAGTCTTAATGTTTGAGTATCTCTGTTAAATACATTTTACGACAATTTATAAGGTAAAATGAATTATTTGATAGAAATTGTCGTGAAATATATTTAACAGAGAGATTCGAACATAAAAACTTGATTATCTCAAAACTCACTTTTTTAATTTAACGTCTTTTGCCAGTAATACGACAATATCATCTGTCATTAAAAATAAAATAATTTTCAACGAATATCATTTCCAATCGTTGAAAAGTTTAAAATGATCGTATTTATCGCCTTTCTCCGAATATAAGACCAAGTTTTATGTTAATTTTGCACTCAGAAAACGCACTAGGACTTATTTTAGGAGTAATTAATATTATTCATTATTTTGCTTTTATTACTAAACAAGTTTCATAAAACAAGTATAACGCAATTGTCTACTATAATATTATTAATGTTCAAAATATATTTCTTACGTGCATTGAAGGTAAGTGCACGCTGTGCTTAGAATACTGCAGAGTTTCATCTGAAGACAAAGTTGGTTGACTCACGAGCTGTGTAAAAGTGAGCGAAGACTCTGACGTTTGAATTTTCGAAGTTTAATTCTTTACAAGCGGATTACATGCAGCGCAGCTTATTCAAATATAAACCTTCAAACAATGACATCGAAAGTTGTAAAACACACGAGTGGAGGCTGTTTCTAATAGATTCGCTTAAGTTTGACTATTTGCTTACAAAAGTGTTCACAAACATTTTGTTGTTGACAGGATAATTTGCATAAAATCTGGACAATTTGAATAATCTATGAAATCCCTTTTACATTTCAACCATATAAATATTGCATGTAATAATTAAAATCAATTAAATTTATAATCATACAAATTAACCGATTATATACTATTATGCACCATTTAAAATAACGTTAAATAGATCTCCATCGAATTTTAATGAAACGTAAAAAAGGTAATAGTATATGTTTAATAACGATAGATATTAAAACCAATCTCAGTAAATCATCAAAGGATATTTACATAATAATAATATGGAACTAAAGCAACCATCGTAATCGTAAGGAAAACGTTGGAATTTTTTTTAAAATGCTTATGACAAGAAACCTATTAAATTTATGTAAAGTAATGTGGTAATTAAAGTTAATGGAATACTTTATAAAAAGATTGTGAATGTGACAGGCCAGAGTTTATGGGTCCCAAAGATGCAAGACTGGTTTTAACCAAGTGATTTGAATAGTTGGATCGCATCATCGAATTATCGTGAAATTATTTTATTATATCACATACTTTATGAATGAGTCATCTTCACAACAGAAATGTCCATATTCTCCACTTTCAAAATGGGTAAGATTTTAAAATATTCGTTTGTGTTCAACGCAATTAAGTTATACAGTTAGGTTTGATAATAATAAGTAAGCTTTTAAATCATTTTAATAAATAAACCTAAAAAAATCAATGTATAGTAGAGATGTCCTCACAGTAGCTCAGTTAATAAGCATGTCTCTTGAGCACCGAAAATTATCCGTTGAAACCCAGTTACTATAATTTGTAATCGTTCCTTTCCAACTATAATATTTTGAATCCTCAACCAGTATTTTTACCTATATTTATTAAGATTTTACAAATTCGCAACGTGGCTATTACGTAGTCGATAAAATGATTAATTCCAGCATATAATAATATGATAAATAATAATATAAATATAATATGAATAATGAGTTATATATGTATTAACTATAATCGAAGCGAAATTTTAGTAAAATTGAACTTTGTATTATTTAAAACACCGTTGTCATCCATTGTTTCACATTCCATACACATATGTGACATCAATGATAGAGGTCAATATTTTCGAGACTTTCAATGAATTCTGCACAAAAAATTTAAAAGTCTAAAAAGTATACACATTAAATTTTAATAATAAATAATTATTTTCTTGATTAAATAAGATTTATTTAGTGATTTAAGAAATCGTATCCTGGTTTTATAAACCAATTATTAACTTCAAATAAATAACAGTTGTAACATGATTTTAGTTGAAATTTATTTAGTATGTATGTATGATTTAGGCTACATTTTTATAATGATCATTTTATTTATTGCTTGAAAGATATTTAATGTTTTTTACTTTTTTATATATTTTATGTCAAGAAATATATTATGAATAAATGATTTTAGCAATCTTTCTCAGTTAGTTTATAAATTAGTTATACTAAGGAAAGTTTCCATTCAACCATAAACACTGTTCTTCAGTATGCTTACCTCTTTTATGAAATACGGCAGTAGTAATCAATATTCGTATGTCAAAACGTGCAGCTAAAGTCAACAGGCGGATATAATATCGGTCATTAATTATTATTAGTGAATGTCAAACGCAAAATATTTTCATTTATCAATAGGTACATTTATTAATCGTTTACCCTAAAACAATCAATTTAAGGACCTCAATCAACTCGTCGTCCCAAATATATTTTATATGAAACGAAGCGAAAAATGTAAAAGTACCGTTCAGCATGAAGCTCAAGCCTCATTCAACTAAAGCGATTTTGGCGAAAACTTTTTGAGAAAAATATTATCGAGTCATTGAAAAATCTCCAATATAAAAAAACTATTTAAAATTTTTCATAAATACATTTATTTTTACAAAAAAAAAAATACAAAAATAACATTATATTTACATATATATATATATGTACTAATCTAGGATAAAAATGTCTTGTTTTGTCCAAATCCAGTGTGTAGATTTGATAGGAACTTAATGATTATAACAAAGAGTAAATTTTATCCAAATTTTAAGACTATATGCTACATTTTGGATGAAATAGTTATTTATTATGCGTCTATTTTTTTAATTATTCTGTAGCAACTGGCAATAAATGACGTTTGTTATTCCATATATACCTTTTATAACTAACAATTGTGGCGTAATGGCGAAGTTCTCAAAGCCGTTGTATATTTTGATACTTATAATATCTTCATAACAGTCTTATTTCACTAGTGATTTGGTTGTTTGTATTACTAGAGCTGGTTGGAGAGCCAAAAGTAGGAATTCAGAAAAAAAATCTTTTCAAATTATTTCCATGACAACGTTTTACTTTGTTTGTATAATTTATAGTAAATTTATACTTAATTAAAAGCTTTTTTGACGATAACGTTCTCAAAACTTTAGTAATTTTGTATAGTCCTTTAAACGTAGGTGGTAAAGCTTTATGCAATTATATATGGTGTCTTATTTAAATGAAGTCTTCAATCTCATAAATATGTCACGTCGTTGCGCCATAATAGCCTTGTTTTGAGTTTACAATATTATATTTCGCATTCCTATGAGTTATTGATATAACAAAGTCGAAAAATATTTTCTTCGAACGGTGCCACTCGTGAAAAAACTTAAACATTCCGAGTTCGTACATACGTATTTTTAGATGATTAATACTCACCATATAAAATAGTCGTGTTCAGATTTTACATGATTATAATATTCACGAATCGTGTATGTCAAAAACCACTTCCAAGAACTTCAAACCGTATTTTTATCCTTGAATTTATTTTATCCTTATTATAATTATCGCCAAAACAAAAAGACAAACATATGATACTTCGATAAGATAAAAACTAATCTACAAAAAAGATTACATTAAATTTGATTAGAATTTAAATTCGGAAAATTGTAGAAAGTCCAATATAAGTAGCCTTGAGCGCATCATGATGTAATTTACCTAATGAAATCGAAAGAATAAAAAATCATCTTACAATATATGGAGTTGATTTAAAAAAAAAAACCCTTATAAATTTCCCACAGTCAAATTTCTTTATCCTGTTAATGGCCCAATTTTTTAATTTTCATTTTTTACATAAATTATGTTGGATATTTCCATATTATATTTAAAAGCATTAAATAATTTCATTTTTTACTAAACTTATAATTGTATGAAAATGCATATATAGATTTACCAAGTGGAGGTTTTTAATGATTCTTTGATGCCACGCATTGTAGAATATTATGAGCAGGTTTTTCACACTGACATGCTTTTCAGGCATCTTCAGTAATGATAAAACTTTCACAGCCTCTTAAAGATGGTAAAAGATTTATGTCAAAAGTATCCTTTCTACAACCGCTGTCCGGCTTTTCCTAATCTAATACGGAGCTTTGTATTTACTTAAAAGACTTTTTTCAACTTACGAAAACCTTTTAGAGTTCTCATTATTTTCAAAGCTTTAAGCTTTTTTGGTTTTCTTAATCTTGGCAAACGTATTTTAGCTTAATTGAAATTTAGAATTAAAAGGAAAACCGCCAACCTGCTCAGCAAAAATTAATTATTAAAGATATTCTTAACCCTCATTTTTATACAGTAGTTAAAACACGTTAAACACCGACGATTAACTTGTGGCAATATTAAAATCTGATTTGTGTTTGGTTTTACCAATAACAATATGAAATAACTCATTCATTTAATAAATAAATGTTAGGCTTATAGGGTTAAAAGTATATTGACTTATTTGGAAAGCGTAAATTAATTAAAACACAATATAAAACGTTTAATATTTATTTTATATACAATTTACTCATTTTTAACATAATGTTGTTTACATAATACGTTATAAATCTTTTTTTACTCTCTGTACATTTTTTACATAAATTGGTTATTTACAATTCAACGTAAATGTAGAGTATTTTCAAACATTTTATTTGTCTCTAAAGTTCAAACAATTTATTCTTAAATAAATTTCAATTACAATTCAAAATCTTTCTTAATTAATATAAATTAAATTTTAAATTTATAGGATAGGTATTCATTATGTCATGTTACAGTGGTTTCGGAAAAAATATTTACACTGATACAAAATAAATTACGTAACAATGTGGTAAATTTTGATAGTCCCTCAAATTATTATTTTTCGTGACATTTCACTGGGTGTCTACTATTTATTAAGTATACTTTATTCTACGTTGTAATACAATGTTTGTGCTGACACATTATTAAAAAATGTAAACCTATATAAATCAATTTATTATAATACACTTATTTTTCTACAACATTTGTATTAAAATATTTTGTGTTTGACATACTTTTAATCTATTTTTTATGTAATCAATTCAAACCATTTTTTTGTTAAAATTATAAATTTCATTAAATAATCTCTTGTTTGTAATTACTAAATAAATTATACACAGTAATTAGTTACCTATTTAATGTTTTACAAAACAATTCATTAAAATTCGTAAGTTACATTGTTTTCCGTAGTATCGCCACGATTTATGTTTCTATTATACTTAACTATATATATTAAAATGACGAGTTATATGGAATAATAATTTATAAGTCTAATGTGAATAGTATTATTTTTGTTATTATTTGGTATGTACTTTAATCACTCACGGATGTCTACTGTCCTTACATAATCTTTGATTATTTAAAATTAAAAAAATTCGACTAATCACATTTCGTAATGTTTATAAATTGATCACTGATTTATTTAAACATACAATGTATTGTTCGTTCGCTCACTTTAACAGTATTACTTGTAGTACTTTTTCGAGACCTGGTCTCTGTTTTTATCATAAATCGAATGTTAAGCAATATGAAGTTTATTAATTGTCACGCTTTATTGTCACCGATGAAGCCATCGCAGCCTGTTATGTAAAACTGGCATGAGAAGAAGTGGAATAATGTGTCGAGCGCTACTTGACAATCCAGCTGATCCAGTTTGCATTGCAGCTGGTCTCTCTCCTATGAAAAAATAAACATAAAATATATGTAAAGATTATTTTAAACATTATTTCAGAAGATAATATTACATATTTTTTTCAATAATTATCTGGTTTTTCAGTAAAATTTTTCTTACAAACAACTATTTATAATTTTATATTTCAAACTAAATCAATTGACATTTCAAAATTTGAATACTCAGTGTGTTTAGATTTAGAGTTTTCTTACAGTGATTGATTATTAGATTAATTATTTTGGTATGCACCAGATTAATCTATATCAACCACCTACTGCAGACCGTTGCTTTTAAGCTATTGGTTGTCGGTTTGAAAGCCGCAACCAGATGAAAGCCACGAGTAGAATAAACTTATAATACAATTTCGTCTCACAAATATAATACTACATAATTAAATTATCCAGTTAAAGTACATTGTGTGACGCTATTGTATCAAATATATTGATTATGGAGAATAATAGATTGTAGGGGAGACGTATTAACTTGTCGTAATTAAATAAGACAAATAATTCTTATGAAAACTATGCTATTGTATGTTTTATTCTATTGTGATTATAATTTTCTTTACAATAAAACTGAACGAAATAGAAATAAGTTCTCTGCAAAAACATACAATTAATATTATTGTCTTTACCATGTCCGCTCCGATAGTGGACAATATGAATTTATATATGCGTGAATCTTTGCAATGTGAACACATGTTTTTATATTACTAAAATAAATTTATTCGATATAATTTATGTATACAAAAACCTTCAGTGAGAGAAATTAATAGTGTTAATTATTTCAAAGAATATTTATTACCGTTTAAAACGTGCACTCGTATGCTTGCTACCTCCGCGTTAGATGGACTGCAAGAGTATTTTCCTGAGTCTGGAAGGTCTGCATGCTGCACCAAAAGTCTAGAAGACGTTACATCACCTCGTTCTGTCACAACCGATACTCCACCTCTTGCAGAATCATAACTGATAACCTAAAAAACATGTTTTAAACCATTTAAAACAAAATCTTCGCACTCTGAAAAACATTACATCCAACAAAGACATAATTATAATATACAGTTTTCATATTATAAAAAAATACAACTCAAAGAACTAACGCCAAAATATTTCTTTTTGTTCCATTTATAAAAAACTCTCATTTAATATCTCTTTTTTAGTTCAAATGATTCGCCGTAGGTCTTGAAATAATTATATAAGTTTTTTAATACCTAAACTTCTTCAATGATTATCTAGTTTTGCCTCTTTAGATATTTGAAAGAGTACACTTATTTCAATAATATAGCTTTCTATCAAAGATAAAAGAAAGTCAATTCCACGAAGTTATATAGTAATATATGATTAATTTGATTTTCATTGACTTTTTTTATTAGGGTCATTAGATGAATGGTTTGTATTACAGCATAATTCCTTCTTCTTGTTTAGTATTTATGTATTTTATAATATATTGTATTATTAATTGTTAAACAGGTGATGAATATTTATTATCAAATTTAACATTTTTAAAATCTAATATAATAGAAAGTTATGATATTTGGAGATTCAGTACAATTTCGCATCTTAATTAAAACCTTTTTTTAGATCACAACAAAAATTCGTGCTTTCGGATACTTGATATAATTTCCTTCGTGTTAATCTCACGTAGTAAAAATTTCATTCATACAAAGGGACCCGAAACCAATCATCATTAGATTTTATTCGGTCTATTCCGACGTAAAAAAAAAAACAAAATTATATTCTTTTTATCCCTTTTTGTAGTGAGAGCAATATCTTTCCAGGGACCTCAATTGGATGGATGATGAAAAGGAGATAATAATATCAGCTCATAATTGAAATAATGTAATGAACGCGTCTTTATCTTATTGCTATACCACCACAAAATATTTTGTTTTGTCTTCCAAAATATTTTAACTATAAAATCGTGATAAATTATTTTTGTGAAAAAAATTCTTGTTTTCAGTGAAGTTTTTTTATTTGTTTTTATTGTTTTATTTTTAAATATTTGAAAAAAAAAATAATTAAAAATTTGATTTCACATTCGCATACTGTATAAACATAACAAAAACTAGAGTGTTGACACGAATTTTATTTCTTAATTTTTTTATAAAATTAATCATATTTATCTTTTGAAAATGAACCATGTAACCGGTCAAGTGAGAGATTATTTTTTATCAAATAGCAAATATTAACAATTATTGTTTTGTTTCTAGGTTTTTATATGTCTTTCTATACGCAGTAAACATTTCAGAGTCACTATTAATTATTACTTATTTACCATTACCATAACATCAGCAATAAATACCATACAATCAAAACGTAAATATTCTATCTGAGAATTAATAAAATTAATTTTCAGTTTATTACAAAATATTCAACAGTATATTTTATTTATGATTATTTAAGTAACTTACCTCATCATGATGATACCAAAAAATGTATGCGGGAGGTTCTGGGCTAAATCTGATACTGCATGTCAGATTTATAGTACTTCCTTTATCCACATGAAGATCTGGTCCTCCCAGTATAGTTGCAGTTGGAACTATTAAACATAATATATTCATTCTGTATTTTTCACAATTTGCATTTAATATCGATTTTGACGGAAACAATCAAACGTAAACGAAGGATAAAAATATTTTTTTCAATTAAAAGCCATAATTGATTATAACTTAATTTCCATTTTAATAGAATACAATGTGTCATACTAAAATTACACAAATACAAAAAGCTTAAGACTATAATACGTTGAATTAATATTATATATCATATTGGTTTAATTTAATCAATTTCTATTATCGCATGTACTAAAACGGTACCATTTTGTAAGTTGAATTTTTGATGATAAATAAATTTCAAAAAGCTTTGGCTAATAATTTAAGGTATTTTCTATGTGCCAATTCACAGTACTCACAGGCATATTTTCATGATTTTTATGGAAACAAAAAGATATTATTATTTTTAAGCTATCGTCCCATGTCTCATAAATTTTCATAATAAAATAAGTGCGTATTTTTTTATAAAAAAAAGATGTCTAGTTATATATTTTTCCCATGTGTTATCCAAGAGTTCCCGAATCGTCTTACATTTACCTTTTTTATTCCGTCATAAATCATTGTTTTCTCGCTACACTTACTCGGCACCCACTCGCTTATCGTTTTGTCGGCGACTCATCACCAGTTACGAATGGGAACAACAAAATATAAATGTAGCTGGTTTAATCAAAGAAGACATGCAATAAACATATTGTGTAACGAAATGAGAGCTCAAATTTTCAATATAATACATTTTTGTTACATGTAATATTTGTGAAGTTGAGTGAATTGAGATTTTCAACAAGCCATTCATTTATATTACTTTGTAAATATATCATTCACAATGATAATATACTTCATAAATGTACGCATAAAAAGTTTATTGCAAGGTCAATCTACGTCTTATTTTCAAAATCCAATTAGGAATACACTCGTAGACACAAATTGAATCGAAATCGATCATTAAAATATTATTTCACAGACTACACTTAAAGACAATTCGATAACCATTTTATTTGATTCTATCTTTTTTACTAAGTCTATAACTGTGGAGTATTTAGCGAAGTAAAACAGACACTAACAAATTATTAAAAACATTCTCTTTAATTTATTAACAAAATATTTACTTATATAATTGCCATTAATGTTACTTTCAAGCACTTTATTTTAAATATTATTTGTATTTATTTAACAAAATTAAACGACCTATTCGTATATTTACTACACAATTTTTATGTGTTTTATTTAAAAAAATCTTTTTTAATTTTTATAAAATACTCAAAGCATGTTTCATAGTAGTTATCGGCAAACCTATGGCATGCGTGAAACCGTAGTGTTAACTCTTTTTGATTTACGATATCCATGCAGGAAGAGGTTCACCATACTTAGTTTGTATACTTACTGCTGAACAAAAACGTTTGAAATATAGTATAAATATTATATAATGACCACTTTCTTTTTATAAATGAAAGTTATTCGTAGAAACAAAAATACTTGCAGTATTCAAACAGTATTTTATTAATAAACTTTAAGACGTGTTCAGAAATTATCAAATAAATTGAAAATTCAAACAGTTTTTAACATTTATAGACTAGTTAGTAATGGTATTTTTTTATGTTAACACGTCTACAATTATATGGTGGAAAATAAAATTATTCATAGCTTTTAGATAGGGCATACATGGGAGTTGAAGTAACAAAAGCATGTAAATGTTACGTAAAGCAATCCAACCACCGCGTTAGTATAATTTAAGCAAACACGAAACTTTAAAATTGTTTCTCACACGCAAACAATAAAATGTATGATGCTTTTCTCAACTTTGATCGGCATACATCTGGTAAACAATATTGGGAACTTCGAATGGAAATTCAGTAGATGGTGCGATTGTGGTTGTTTTTCTTTTGGGAGTCATCATAAGCTTAAGAACTGGCCACTCTAAAAGGTATCGATACATATTTTCTAAGTAAATCTTCAAAAAATGTGTACTACTAAAGCTTCTACACATGTTTTATGATATTTAATCTTTTCCAAATACATTATTATTATTATAAATTATTGCAAATGAATATTTAACTAATAAAAATAATGTTATAAAATATATCTCGCTTTCAAGATCTATGTACAATATTTTTATCTTGCTAACCACCGAATGATTCATTCTAAGTATACATACAACAAAATGGTTTTATTAAAATTTCTTAGAGTTTTTTATTCTCTAAAAAAATGACATACCTTGGAAGCGTTAAGGCTAAAAATATAACAAATTTGAATGTAAGTGGATGTTTACAGTCTTTTACAGTCTCTGGTATTGATATAAATATTATACAAGGTAAAGTTAAATATTAATTTAATAATTTAGATTTAATCTAGTGACTAATAAAATAGAATTGTAGTGTAAAATTTTGAAAGTTTAAATAAAAACGTACATTTTTTCTATCTTACGTAAAATATTTTTCTATTACATCATACAACTTACTTAGTAACAGATGACTGGAACTACATAAATGAGTTTCTTTATTTGGCCATTTAACACTCTCTGCTACATGATAGTCAAATAACCAAGTGTCAATCGTTTATAGTTTTTTATTAAATAGTGATTAAATTTTAACTTTATCTACATACAGCTGCTCTTGTTTGATACAAAAAAAACTCTATAAGCCGTTAGCGTTCTTTGTCACTGACTATGAATACTGACACTAGAAAATAATATCACTAACAGGCGTTAAAGTTATTTGACAACAACATATTTATAAATTCTCTCTGCAGTTGACAGTAGTTAGAGTCTGAGTAGTAAATAATTTAATCGAACTATTGATAATTAAGTACAAAATTTTCTTAAAAAATAAGAAACAATTTATGTAGGAGCAGTCAGTCACAGCCAGTATCAGTATTATAGTCAGTGTCAGAGAAATCTGACAGCAACTTTTCGCATAAAAATATTTTTCATATTTTTTTAAGAGCATTCCGAAAAAAATAATGATCATTTTAAGCAAGATAAATGTACAATAAGCAATAAATTGTGAAAATATGAACGATAATTAAAAAAAATATCTCATTTGTTGAATTACAAGAAAGCAAAAAATGTTTTTTGCCTCTCCTGTAAAGTTTGCACGTTTGTAGATAGAGTTCTCTGACTCTTATCTATCAATATTCAGTTATCCTAATCACGTATTATTGAAATACCATACTCTTTTATATAAAAACAAAAAAACTATTCATAATGCTATTCAAAAAAATTATGGCCTCTTCTTACCGACTACGTTTAAATTCACGAAATAGCTCCGGACAGGTTGTGTTGAAACTTGACACTCGTACATTCCAGCGTCTCTTTGCTGGGCCCACTTTATATGTAACGTCCATTCTCCAGCCTCTTTGTGAAGTGTGGTCTGAAATCTTTGATCTGACGAATACGTATAGCTACCCACTGTCAGGATATGAAGATCTCTGTGACGTATCCAGGATACCTAAATAAATATATAACCAAATAATTCCAGATAAATACTCAAAATTACCTGATGTTATACATGTATCCTTTCTTCATTAAGTTTTTTTGTATCTCATTAAATATATTCCGCTATTCATAAAAAAATACTACTATATATAACTACTAACAATATAGTATGCCTGAAAATATTGAAAAATAATAAAAAGAACTACGCGTATGATAAAAATTTGATCTTAAATATATGAGAAAATGTAGTTTACTTTTTGTGTAATGTCACTTTTAGTGTTAAAAATTAAGAAGGACGCAGGAAGGTCACAAGTTAAAGCACAGTGACAAATTCAAAATCTCTGTGAGTTTTCATGGGGATGAGAATAGAATATTTTACACATTCTATTGTTTGTTTTAATATTAGTCTACATGACTATTTACCTCCTTTAAAGTGGTAATATATAATATTAATATGGTTTTACGGTAATTAATTTTGACCAACAACATGATGCTCCTGAAAAATTCAAAACATTTGGTTGAACTCTGTTATCATTAAAGAAACGTGAACAAAAAAGCAAACATATAAATATGTTTCTAGCAGTATCATATTTATGTATTTAATTAATAATTTCGTAATCTTTCCTACTATTTAAGTAATCGCCAATATTATGGTGTATCTATTTTACAGTGATATAACTTTAAGTGGAAATAAAAAATACACAAAACTAGCGATCATACTGTGTACATTTTTTTTTTATTGAACTTCTCAACTAAAATTGATTATTCCAGTCACAGTTTTATAATAGTATTAGATATGATAAATACATTTTATCGTAAAACATACTATGTGTATATACGAGTATTAACTAAAAAGTATAAAATTCAACTATTTTCCTTTCAGAGTATGTTACCTCTTACTGAAAGTAAAAATAAAATATTCATGCGAAATCTCTCACCGTTTTGTTTCCCAAGTTTTTCACTTTGCAGGTGAGATAAGCAGATTTTCCAACAAGCGCTGTGACGTTCCTTGGAGCAACTGCGTCGAAGTATGGTTGGCCTCTTGATGTTCCCGCTCCGCCATTTCCACCCACTGGTAAAGAATTCTGGCTCCCAGAACCCCCGCTTGCTACCCCTGCCCACGCAACATTTAATAGTCCTGTAACAAAAAAAAATTACATGATATTATATTTTGTCGTTATAAATAACATGGCTTCTGGTAAATAAATCCATCGATTAAAATATATAATGAACCCTTAACAGATTTAAATATGATAACTTTCATTTTACGGATATAATCGTTAATTTTCATAATAAACTGTAATAAAGTCATCGATACTAAATTTTATTATAGGCAAAATTGAATATTTTAGTATGGCAAACTAATAAACGAATATTTTTGTAAATTTCTCAAAATATATCTTCATTCCTGAAATATTTTTTGACAAAATTGAACAATTTTTTCGATACGTTATATGACATTATACTAATTTCAGCTCCATTAGTAAGTTTTAAAATCATTATTATACATTTTATAGTATTTTGAACCTTTTTAAATGATATCATCAGTATTTTATATACTACTTAATACCACAATGGTATTTAAATAAGCACTTTAAAAATTAAATTTTATATCTTCCAATATTGATACACAAAGCTTTCAATACAATAAGCAATCGAAAACAAACGAATATTTGTCATTCTAAGTTGTGTGATTAAATTGTATCTGTGAAAAGTTTTCTTTCATCTATTTATTAAGAAATAACAATGTAGTGAGTAATTCAAATTTTATATCTTCAACAAAATTGTATACCTATTAAATGAGACATTTGCGATTTTAACGATTTACCATTTTGCATTTCAAAGACATTGCGAGTCGTTTGTTGTAGTAATATTGATGTCAGACGGAAGATTCTTAATGTATAACAAGTTTAAAGTGGGTCAACTGTTTTAAATTCAGTTTTATGTTGTTTATAAAGGACAATGTTTATTCAATAAGCGTCTTCTCTATACGAGACAAGATTAGACTTTAGGAAAGATAGATATTTATATATATATTGTATAAGGACAACATAACTTTTGTACTCTACTTTCACATGACAAAATAAATGATCTTTTTCGCAAGATTTGCATAAACTTTTGTATGTTTATTTCAATTACATTCTGTAATTGCTTAAGTTGTGATATCACAAATGTAATAATTGCTTTTATATTTTGAATTAATTAATTAATTACCAACGCTTACGTAAACAAATTCTTATTTGAACAAAAAGAACATTTGAATTACTAAATATTACATCAAAATTTGTTTTTTGCATATACGATAAAGAAGAAAGAAAATTATTAACACTGGTTATTTTATTTCTATAACAGTTTATTTTAACACAATTAAACTGTGGAATTGATTCATTACACCGAGATTCTTTACCAAATAGTTTTCATAGACATTTTTATATTTATTCTCTATATTGAATGTGCCCAATATTTACTCGCCCCGTTCTTACATCCGGTCTTAATTCCAAAACTCTAATATTGAGAGGTTATCTACTGTATTTAATGATTATATCCCGAGAGTTAAAATAAATTCCCAAAGACTTAGGTTGCCTCGTAAGGTGCCAAAGTTCAAAATAAATAATAATACATGTTTGAAGAATCTTATATGAAGAGATATCAGGAATAATACTTAGTAAAGTTATCTCTATCTTCAAGCAATACTCTTGACTATTGTAATAAGAGCTTTAGAACTATTTTAGAACTACAATAACCATATATATCTAGTTCGGCATCGTGAGTCACGAATTCGAATCACATGTGTATGTCAAAATACATGTTTTTGGAAATTGCATGGGTGTTAATTGAATGGTTTCAAGAACAACAATCAATCCTATGTTATTTCATTTTTTTAAACATTTTAAATAACATAATTGTTAAAATGGATAAGCATCCTTTTAAAATATAAATTGTTTTCTTTTTAATAACTTTTATCGCGCTGTCGTCTCATTGGCCAACTTGCTAAGCTATCAGTTGTCTAGTTAGTTATTTGATTAGCAAACAACTTATCTTTGTTAAAGAGTCGTTTTAAATTTTTTAATTGTAAAGATACGCATTACCTAGAAGAAAATTGAAATGATAAACAAAATATTTTTGATATAACCAGGAATATAGTTAATATTTTGAGTAACTTGCATTTAATTTGTTCAAGATGTACGTGATTTATTTAAATACATATTTTAACAGATAATCTCAAAAGTATACGAGGATTTTAACGGAATTCAGGAGAGCTTTACCAATCCATCTAACACTTAAATATACACCTTAGTACTAACAAAGCATCGTCAGTCTTCGGCGGCGGCGGCACACAGCCTCTCGTGAGAATCTGGATTTTCCGTGCTCCCGCAGACATTAAATAAAATCCTGCTCGGAGCGGCGGTAATCCGACCGAACCCACAACGTCGCGATGCCGACACTCGCGCCATTTGGCGTGCGCGCCATTAGCTGGTCGCCCGCACCATACTTGTGCCCACATCTGCGAATGAAAACTATGCTTTCTCCGGAACAGGGATCTGAAAGCTTGTATTAGTAAATTATAGCGATAATCAATTTCGCCCCGCTGCCCCTTTATTCTTAGCTTTTTCCTCGCTTTACGAACTTTCGAGGCACATTATTAGTTCTAAGTAGTGATCGTAACCCTAAAAGTAGTCAACATGGAAAAGTTAACTAGTAAATTCAAATAAATGAGTTACAGTATACAATTTAATGACGTCATGATATAATGACAATATAATACAGTTATATACAGTTTTATATGAGCAATTATTGTTATCATTGTTACGTGTGTTTTATTAATACCTGGATTCATCAATACATTTTTTTACCATGTTCCCTCTGAAAGTGGAGCATATAAATTTACCCAGTGAAGTACAAGAATCTTCGCAATATAAAAACATAAATTAACAGATTATTTTACACAATTGGTTGTGAAAAATAATTCCCAAACATAAATAAATGCCATCATCAAATAAAAAGATGACCATATCTTTATATATTAATGTTAAGTTAATTTTTAATGCTGTTACCGAGTTCTTACATTTTAATTAAGTGTCAACATTCTAGTTTTACCTTTATTTAAGACCTAAGGTAAGGTTTGTTTTGCACATTCATTAGATTTACTACTTAATATCATTATTTAAAAAAAAATCATTTTATTTAGCTTTATTTAAAGCTTTTATTTTTTAAAAGTTGACATATTTCTACTACTTTATGCATATATGAATTACTCATTCAACATGCCTCTAAGAAACATGAATTAAGCCACTACAATAAAAATACATATTAATGGAAATGCCATCATTTTTTATTAATAGAAATAGTTGTAGAACGCACATCTCTCTAATTTTTTTTTTAAATAAATCTCAATCATTCTTCATAAAAGAAGCATGTAATTTATTATAAATTAATTTTGAAGCTTTAAACTCCCTGATTTAAGCTCGAAGCTTACAGTATAGAGAAGTAGTGAAGCTACGATGCTAAAAGGTATGGCTCAGCCTGGATCCGGGCGGAAGAGCGAAGTCACCGGCAGGTGTGGGCGAAATCTCTCAACTAATAAAAATCGACCGATGGACCGGAAGGCTTTACTTGATATAGCGTTACTCTTTCCAAGTATTCTCCATGATTAAATATTTTATTCTTTTCCTTTTGTGGACGGAATAATAAAGCTGCGAAAAGGGGATTACGAAACCAACCCTACTGCCCGATGAAAGAGAGAATATTTAAAAAACGGATGTTTATTTTGTCAAATAAAAATAAAAATTAAGTATAAAATTTTCATTACCGATAAATTTCAGAAGAAGATTGAAATAACTTAGTGCTTAGTTAGTTGACAAAAATCTTATAAATCTGTTTATTTTGAAATCTCCGGAAAAATATTCATAATTATTTGTTTAAAAACTTACTTGTTTCAAAGATTTTATTTAAATCCTACAAAGCATCTAAGCATACGTCTTTTAGCATATTATTATAATTAATATATAACAGGGTAAGTTTCCAAAAAAATTAAAACGACTGGATTCCATATCATTTATAAACACACATATAAAATCAACAAAATAAAGATAGCATTGACTCCAACTAAGTAATTATTTTTTTGGAATTATGTCATTCGAAATTTTAAAAAAAGTATAGGACAATAATTATAATTATGAAAAAATGAATAATAATAATTCTTTTATATCAATTTTCACAATTAAATAGTTATAATATTGTACATATAAACCACCCCAATGATCGCAATCATATTTAAGCAAAGTTTGTACTTTTGTATACAATGTATGGTGATATCCGCAAACGTTTTTTTGTTATTATTAAGAAATATATATAATTCAATTGAATAATGTTAGATATATACACGACCAATAATAATATCACTGGAAAATATTTATAGATCACGCGTGTTTAATTTTCTTTAAAGATATTAAGTCACGAAATATTTATTTTGGGGCTAATTCCAAAAATATTATACCGAAATAAAATCCTAAGCAAGATTTATCGGAAAGTAACATTCACGTTTAAAACTATTACTCTCATATTTCTCATTCTCTTTCATATTTTTTTAATAAAAAGTGTAGTAAAATACGAGGCAGAAATATTTTTTCTCTGAGATTAAAATGATCACCTGCTGGAAGTTATGGTGGAAAGATGATAAGTGAAAACGCCTAATTCTGATAAATAGTAAGGCTTTTCGCGGTATTATTTTGGACTTTTCTTTTTTTATTATGAGTAGGTATTATATTATTATAAAGGTTTCTTCCAGCAATAAAGTTTTTCACGATAATCAGTGCTTAGTAAAAATGAATCTTATCAAATTCTAGTGTTTTCGGATTTTCCAAACACTTTTGGTCGACCTATTTTTAGCGATACGCTAAGATAAAGGGTGTGTTAAGTAGATGAAAGGTTTGAAAAATACAGCTTGCTCCAAATGCTGATATAATCAAATTGTTGGTTTTTCGTTATTATTATTTTTAGTTTGTATTTATTAAAATTTTTTTATTAAATAAACAACATAATAATTTGTAAATATATTATTTATATAAATACAAACAAGCTATCATATTTACTCAAACAATAAATTTATATTATGTATATCTATTTTCATGAAAGGCTTTATGAACATTATTTATATTATCATTTTAATACATTATGATACACATGTAGAGTTAAGAAAGATCAACGGTTTTATTTTTCCTTTTAAAGTAAACAAGCAAGAGAGACACGGTATTTTTATTATTCTCTCAGTACGTTTGTAGGTAAATAGAATATTTTATTTATATACAGTCTTGTTAAGAAAGTGATATTTATAGACCAGACTTTTTTTTTATTTATGGTATTTGTACTACGCTTCTTAACATCGTACTAACGTTCTAATTATGGCATATTTTTTTATACAAAATACTAATTAAAATATTTTAACTACTACGATATTTAATACAACTTAAAATTAAAACACATTTTGGGTATAAATTCTCTATTTAACAATCAATTTCTAAAAAAAGTATCCAACGCTTTTCTTTATTGTTGATTTTGTGACAAACAGAATAAAAAAATCCCGAATAAACATCACTTGAAAATCCAATAAGAAGAAAATACGGAGAAACAAACAAATTAGTAATTAATGATAGGGCGTTTGTAATATGAGTCGAGAAATATGTAGGGAGGCTTTCAGGATAACAAAACATTCGTTTCTGCCATTGTTAATTTGTTAAATATGTGGCGCCGCGGCGTCGAATCAATTGGACGTCGGCGTCGGGACACTACCAGGGCGCAGCTTCCACAGTCTTTTTTTCACTTGTTAGTAGGAGTTTTCTGTTTTTCCAGTCGAACGAATAAACCCTCGGATGGCTGGTTATTTATTATGCGTACCCGGCTTTCGAATTTCAATAACGAAAGAAATGTTAAAATAATGCCAGTAGACTCACGCTCATTTGCATTTAAATTTGAAACTTCTGCGACACATTTTGTGTTTCATTCAATCCATCTGCAGACAAGTAAGCCGACCTTATTTCGAAGTGTTATTGAAATTTCGTTTTAAGTTTGTCTTTTGAAATAATTAATAACGTCGCGTATAGTTTACGAAATGGAGTTTTACGCTTCGTGGAGTCTAAACACCAACTTGTTAAAAGCTAATTGTATATAAATGGTTGTAACTACATTTTCGGGTACGTCTTGAGAACATTAAGTCTCGTGTTCAATTATTTTCCAAACCGATTGAATAACCTCAACACAAAAGTGTATCCAGATAGTATTCCATTATTTGATGTACCATTTTATCAGTCGGTAAAATATTAATTTTTTTTTATTAAAAAATAAAACGCATGAAGTAATAAATTGTGTTTACTATAATCAAAAGTCTGTATTCTGTATTCTGTATTGTTTTGTTATAATAATACTGCTAGGGAATTATGTAATTTGTTCCCGAGAAACGGAAAATTTGAAATAAAATTCCCGAGATTTATTATAGAAGATACAAAAACGAGAAGGTGTACGAAATGGCCATGCATAGTTATTTTTTCTAGTTTTTCCCGGAAAGAATCCAAAAAAATCCGGGAAACGGAATATTATAAAATACGAGAATTTCTTCTTAATACAGCATAGAGTATTGTAAGGCTTTCTATTTAAATATCCATTCATTATTTTTCAATTTAAAATATTTCTTTTAATATGTAATTTAAATTCAGAAACCGAAATTTTGCCCTCTACCGAAAGGTATTCCATTCATTCGTAAGAAGTCCCTTGTTGTTTTTTCATCATCATTTGAATCCATGAATATAGAACTGATAAAAAGCTCAAAAGTAATATAATATCTATTATAATATCATTTTGCTGGCAGGAGGAAATTCTATGTAGAAAAATGATAATAAGTTTTGAAAAAAAAAAAATTATCATAAAAATATTTATTGCAACGTACTTTTAGTGATAATAAAGTGATAACATGAAAAAAGTTCCAATCAAATATATAATATAATTTAAATGTTCTTAAAGATTGCATGTACATAATATTGTAGTTTACAGTTATAAAACATACTATAATTCATCAAACATCGAACGAAATTATCTATAAATGACAAATGCTTCATTTAATGAAAAATTACCATAATAAAAGTGATTAAACCATTTCCTTAACAATAGGATGTTCTTTTAATATTTAAAGTCTTACTATATTCAATGCATTTAGATTTATGGATCTATATAGAATTGCAGCTTAATCGTATAGTTAACAATTAACTATACAGTAATATTTTCACGTTAATAATGATCATTTATTTTGATATATATACTGTCCTGTTAAGTAAAAACACAGTATCGACATTGAGAATCACATGAAAGACAGTGTAGTGTGTTTTTACTTAGTAAGGAAGTTTAGTTTTTCTTAATTAATATTTTCTCTAAATAATATAAAGTATCCAATATAAATATATTTTTATAACGAGTATTAACGATAACTGTAGATATTTTTTCGATAATTTTTTATTTATCAAAAACTATATTTAAAGTTAAATATGTAGTTTATTATCATAATATTATATTATTTAAACTATATTATATATTTAAATGAATTGTTTTACATATACATTTTGTAATACATGCGCAAGTTTTAATATCTCCACAAACATAGTCTATAAAACCAAGAGAGTGGGTGCCATTCATTATTTGGTAAAAACCGAGGGAAGGAGAATTCCTCCACCTTTTGTAAGTTTTGTACAGAAACTCTGAGCAAGAAAAAGTAGGAAAGCCGAACACAGGCACATTCATCATGTCAGACTGGCATTGGAACTCTTAGGGTCGATTGTGGAAGGCTTTCAATTGACCGTCAGCAGCCTTTAATGGAATTTCTTCGATTGGCCGTATTCACCTTTCCAATAAATGTATTTATTTTTTTTCACTTTGAAAACATGTTATGAGCAATGACCTAAATATTTTTTATTTCAGCTCAATACATTGTGTAATGAGTTTCTAAGAATTGCGTTTGCTTCCCGATAGCTTTAATCTATACAAAATATTTAACGATATTATTTACCGTATTTCATAATATTTTCGTCAGCATAATTGAGTTGATAATATTTTCTGGTGGGAAGTAATCAATTTAGAACTTAGTAAAAAATATATATTTTATTATAAAAACTGAATAAAAATTGCATATTGCTATATGTAATAATGATTATTTAAAAAAAATGTATAATTCCATGGTCCATTTTCAAGTTTTCACAAGTCTTGGAAAGCCGCTACTGGGACATTTTTGGCACTTTGAACAGCTTCTCATGCTCGTTGTGCAATGGTATACGCCCAAATAATGTGTATGGATAAGTAGTGGCGGTTGATGGGAAAGAAAATTATTAGGAACTAGTATTTCGATCATATGTGCGAGTATATTTTTTATTAGTGAATCGGCGAACTTAAGAAGGAGGGAGTAGTGTAACTTGATTTATACAAATATTTTTAAAATGCAAATTTTCTTAAAGTGAAATAAATTTAAATATCTCTTCTACAATATCATTAGGTTAAAAACTATTTTAAAAGTTTAATTCTAATTATTTCATTTTTTAAATAAGCTTTAACAAAAAAAAAATGATTTTTCTTAGGTAAAACAAAGTTAAGTATACTCGTTGATTTTTTGCTAGACCTCCAAAAAAATATCTCAACCAAAAAAATAAAAAAGAACAATGAAAACATTTTTCTTTGTTTCAAAAACCTTAACTTTTAATTGAATAATGTTGCAACTTTGTCTGTAGGCTTTTTGAAACTGCTTATAAATATTAACCAGAATATAATTCGGTGGCTCTCATCTCCTGCCTTCTGACGGCGTAAAATTTTGAAAATTTTCGCAATACATAATAAGATAATAATTTTCACATCATGTTACAAGATTAACTTTTACTAACATCAGTTACTTTTTACCTAGAATTGCGTTTTTCGCTCAAAACTTTGTGTAACAATTATTATATGAACACGAAAAATGATTCCTTAATGTACTTTTTAAACAAACAAAGTTTTTAACATTTATTTTCGTTAACGCTATATAAATATGAATTCAAGCCCAAAATAACATCCATCTGACTCATATGTATTTAGTTAAAGAAACAAAATCAAAACAAGTCTTATATATTTGTCCAACAATTTATGAAAAAAGAACCAAATACCTATAAAAATACGCCATTAAGTTAGAAGTCATAAATTTCATTACGAACTATTCTCAATAATTAATAAATATGTCAATATTAACGCGACTTGCTTTAGGTTTAATACGCATTTTATAATTTAACTTAATTATATTTTATAATAATATATTTTTTCTAATACTTTATATATTCTTCATGCTTTTGTAATATTGTGTAGTTATTCATTGTCTTTTTATAAGCTTTTATTGAGAATCATTTTCGACAGTGACCGTCTTAATTATCATTTTTCTTTATTTTTATCAATCATAGACAAACGTATTGAAAAGCCGCCCACTATTCAATATGATCTAGTTAATCTATCTAGTTTTGAGTTGAAAAAATTTGTAAACAAATACAACACTTTTTAATCGATTTAGTAATATATGGCATATTAATTTTAATGCTTGAATGATGCAAACACAAAAATAAATGTGTGATATTTAAATCCTGAATTATAATGAAAGCAAATTTAGCGTAAGTAAACTTTTTGAAAAGCCTTTACAAAATATGCTGCAATAATATTTCTGATATTTTTAGGCTAATGATGAAAAAAATATCCGCTCTCTTATAATAAACACTAATATAAGATTTGATGTTTTGTACTTTGATAAATTTAAATATTCTTTACGATTTAAAGAAGTGTTTGTTGTGTTTTATCAGATTGACACTATACAGAATTTTAGATTCACAGGAATAAAACGTAAGATAAAAGAAATTGTCGATATCAAAGTATTCTTTGCGCGTGAATCTAATATTGCCCATATTTCCCTCTCTGAAAATTCTCTCACAAACTTACAAAGGAAGTCACAGAGCCTTAGACGTACTGGGTATGCAAAATTCGTAGGCAAATAAAATTGTATGACATACTTGAGAAGACCGCGTGATTGAAAATTACAAATGGATAGAGCATAGCAAAGATTCCAAACGATGAATGGTTTGAACGTGCTCTGAAGTAGGTATAAACCATAACAACATGCCCCAGATTCATCTGCCAATATGATGAATGGACAATTTAAGACAATTTATAATAATGTAGTCATACAATAAGAGATACGAAAACCCGAAAAAGTAGAGAAGTAGTCTTTACCCTTTACTTAACGGTTTAACGATAATCGTTGCGTTTGGAATGATGGGTAAATACATGTTACACCATAATTTTACAGTATCAAAATGTTTAATTCGGAAAATATATTATTTAGATCTTTCTAATAAGAAAACATATCCTACAGATTTTATTTATCATAAATAATTTAATCACTTAAACCATTGGACATTTTTGATTTGAAAAAACCCTAGCAACGGTAGCATTAAAAGTCTATGGTTACTCTTATTGGCTACCGGTTTGACTATTTTATAAGAGCAGCTAAATATATTTAACCTTTCCGCGTATTATATAGCGCATTAACCGTAGAAAGGCAACAAACATAACCCTCTGTTTTTTGTATACAACGTAATACACGTTCTATTAAAAAAATATAAGCTGCAAATGGCAAATTTAATATCTGAATTTAGCTTTTCAGTTTGAAAAAGGAGAGCTTGTGAAATTTGAAATCAGAAAATGGACTTCCTGCACATCAGTTTCATTAGTTTTTCTCAAATAATTTAAATTTAATATCAGGTTAGGTAAATAAAACTCCAGTTTAAGCTAATCAGTGATTCTCAAACTTTTTCGAGTCGCGGTTCCTTTTTAAAATTAAGATTTTCTCACGGTACCCTACATCAAGTTTCGCACTATAGTGTTAAGATTTATATTTTCGTACTAAGTAGCTCAAAGTGAATTCGAGATTCGCAAGTTTCGTTTTGGAATCCCTATGGATTATCGTTTTTTTAGCTCTTGCGCTATCTAAAAAAATATTATAAAATGGCACCACTGTAATGACACTACGAAACTATACTTTGAGAATCGCTGATCTATAAAGTATTTTGACTTTTGTCCAAAATCATTAAATAAACGTTTTTTGTGCCACCTGTAAAACTTGTTGTGTGTGGGTTATATCCTTTTGCTCTTTCTACAGTCGAAATAGATATTTAAATTAACTTAGTACCCTAAATTTTAACATTACGTCTGATAAAGTGTCCTCTTCGTAAGTGAGCAAGCTACCCAACACGGTACACTCATGTTGACTGAAAAACAAAATCTGGTGGTAGTTTGGTAAGTTCTCGAGCATTATAACTTGTGTTTATTCATAACACATTATTTAATGGCGTGTATAAATAACAGCCGCCATACCTTTTGGTAGTTTCTGTATCGTGCACCTAAAGCTACACGGCCCGGAAAAGAAAGGATTTTCTGGTAAGGTATCATATCAAAAGGGTTCAATGAAAGTAGAGCTAGCAAGTGTAACGCATAAAATATATAATTCACGAACTGTTAAGCGACGCTTTTCTGGGACGACCGGCCAGTGCGGACATACAAACACTATTGCACATACATATGCAAGCGTTAGTACATGTACTCCGGCCCAAAGACAATTTGTCTCCACGGAATTAATTATGAGGCATAAGATAATTCAATTATGAAGGGAGGCATACCCAAGTCTTCCGTCCTTTTTACTACGGTGAAATAATGCTACAGTAAATTTTGTCAAAAATATCATAATACCAAAAACGATATGACGAAACTTAATTTTTGTCCATATCGGAGTGCGCAGTCCTCGAGCGTCTCAGCCGCCTCGTACTTTCCTTGGCGACGGTACAGTGCGCCCAAATTTTTGAGGGTCGTGGTCACGGTGGGGCTGTCCACCTTGGCCGCCTTGTGCCATCCACCGTACTCACCGTATGGGGCGTTCTCCTTCTGCAGATGCTTATTTTCCTCGCGTTCCTCCGCCACTTGCCATATTGGCTTGTTGTCACCTGTCGCATTAATTGTATTCATTATATTGCGTCAAATTATTTAAAAAAATGCTTCATTTATACAAATAGCCAATGTCACAAATTGGAGTTCCAGCTAACAAAGCATTTATATTACAGAACTCTAGCTTATAAAAAATCTTTAAAAATAAAACATTATTACTGTATGAGACCAGTTTTAGCGTGACGCCAGAAATATGGACTATGAGAAGAGTTTTTGAAATGGCAAGTATTTGAAAGAAAAATTAGCAGGAGAATATCTATTCCCGTTTGCAAGATTGAAAGTGATGTCATAATAGTATAGTGAAATAGTCATTATTAAATCAATCAAGATTCAGTGTCTTCGATGGGCTGAAAATCTTCTGTAAATCTGAATATATGGACAGAGTGCTGGATCAAAATCGTTGTTATAGCGATTTGATGGTTGCAAAAAGATTTTCTTGCTCTTGGCATCAATAATCGGCAAAATACAATTTATAATTGGAAATATAGTAACCCATAAATCATTACATTCATTTTAATAATATTTATAGACTGATTGTGTTTCTTGAAGAATGTTAGTTTCTCAAAACAATAATAATAAAAATATATACATTAATTGTGCTACTATATGGCAATCATTCCAGATAGTCGGAGTAAGGCTAAGAGTCTAGATATTAATGGAAAAATTGGGTGGAAGCATAAATTACAGTAAATACTAAAAAAAAACTTGAAAACCAACCCACAAATTACAACATTATTTATTAATTTTATAGATATATTGGATATGAAACAGATTTAGCAAGATAAGACAAGATATTGAGAGTAAAACATTTCGATAATATAAAATATACATGTAGAATAATAAAAACAAACAGTGACAGAACAGTGAAATATTATATAATAATCTACACCATTGTGGTATACTTAAAATTACTGTTATAGACCTATGGAAGCCTTGTCTTGACATTAAATGACGGTGAATGGTGACAATATTTTTCTGTTCTGTGATCACACGCATATAATTAAAAAAATTTAAAGGTATTTGAATAAAAAATCATTAAGGATAAATGTGACACAGTTGGAACAAAGTGTGACAACATGACAGGTCTTGAAATTAAAGAAAAAAAAAACAAAAATACTAAATGAAAGACTTCCACATTTTTGGAGAAAAATATTTAATTTTATAAATCAGCCCTAACCTGTGTCACACTTGATCCCAGTAATGTCACACTTACCCCAATGTTACAGATGTTTCCAATTCAGTTTATATCATACAATTGGCGTCACTGTCACTAATATAATATTATATTTTGTTGACATCTTCAAGCAGCAAATGAATTCGGTTATACTGACCATATCGGAGGTAAGGCATTATTGATTGTTAGCATTAATTTTCTAAATCCATTCAGCATAACAACAATGTTGTGTATAAAGGTTGTCGATTGTCGATTTAAATGTGGAATTTAACAAAAGTAATTGTGAATTAAAACATATTATTTAATGCGTCACAGATTTCATAATCAAAAAGCTTTGACAAAAGAGCGCTGTATCTACAAAAATACAATAATTCTAAGTCATTTCACTGGTTACAATTAGAGATGGAGTCATATGCTGTGTAACCAATTATTATTACTAAAAATTTAAGTGCTAAATTATAAGTTTTGTAGATAGTGCTTTTTAACACTAAAAACCTGAGCAAAATTATATGGTGCAACTTTCAGATAAAAATAATAGTTCTTTACACCAAACAATCAAGAAGTATCATAAAGATGTATTTATTTTATTTATACATAAAGATTAAATTGTTATTCCAACGATACCATTATTTTCTTGATATTTTAGGAAGGAAACGTAAAATTGAAATAAAAAAAAAACTTACAGTAACACAATTTTTTTTACTTAAAAAAACGTTAAAACACGACATGCATAGTAAAAAAAAATATTTATACAATATACAAAACACTGAAAATTGGCAATGAAGAGGTGAAATTGGCTAACCGTATATCATAGAGAGGATTGTTCATCATTATTTCATCTTTATCTTTACAAATCTAATGTATATGCTATCATTATTAGATTAAAAACTGTTTCCGGTATGTTAATACTTCTTCATTTATATTTTGTTAGCTAATTTCGCCTCTCGTCCATCCATAAAATGTACTAAGTGTAGCAAAACAAAACCCTGTCCAAAAAACTTAATTTAAAAAAAAAATGCAAAGTGCCACAGGCACACTGCATTCTGTACAACAAAAACCTACACCACAAAATTTGCAAAACTTACAAAAATCTAATGACAAGCGATCACTAATAATAATTAAAATTATGAACAGAATCATTTTGCACTTAAATTTAATCTAGCTGATAACTAAATACATCATAGAGATTTCATATAACGAATTATAAAGAAGACTGAGACTTCTTTGGCAAGGACGGATAGTATTAAAAACAACCGACTTAAGATGTTTCAGTATCTTGAATATTTCAATTGCATATTCAAATAATAAATTAGTTGCACTACAAAATATCTTCAGAAATATAATGATGTAATAACTAATTTTTTTTTGTATAAAAACTCTTTCTTCTCGTTCTTCCAAACAGGACCAAACATTTAACTTTATTATTCATTTTGTGAAGAGTCAGTAGTTTCCAACACACTTTTTAATTGTCAGAGATATAAAATGAGGATTATTATTACAACCAATTAAGTTAAATTAAAAATATTTCTAAAAAAAAAATCATATAACAATCAGTATTTTGACATAAAACATACTATTATACATAAATATTTTTTAAATTGCATGTACAGCCTAACCTCGATATAACAAACAAAATATCTGTATGGAAGTATATGTGCAAACATTGGGAAAAGGTTGGAAGAATTTTTTTGATGACCACAATACGGACATAGATTTAGAAGAGTTAGAAGTTCCTAATTTTTGTAGGATATTCAAAATAATAAATACTAGAGAAGAGGTCGCCAAAGACATTTTTTTACAACGTTAGAAGTAGATGAAGGCGATTCTTCGTCATGATTGATAATAAAATAGCAGGTTATGTTATGGTCATGGAAGTGATGATAGCGGGGAAGAAGGAACGACAAGCCCAAAAACAAATTCATCAGTGATAAGATCACATCTCGATGATCTATTAACAGTCAGATAACGAAATTTAAGTATATTTTTATTTGTTATATAATATCATAATGTTAGAAATGATTATATAGAAAAATGGTATACTTCAAAAGAGCAAACAAAACTTGATCAGTCCATTATATCGAGGTTCTACAGCACACACATAATATTTCAACGTAAACTTAATTCAAAGGACGATGAAACAAGTCCCTTTCCTAGTCTTTTTCAACTATTATTCATTTGCTTCAATACCACAAGGTTGATTAATCTTAGCAGTGGTATATTAAGATCATAATCAATAAAATAACTTCTTAAATAAATTTGACACATGTAAATACAGAACCTTTCTTAGAGTTAATGAACAGAATATATTCTTGTTTATTTAAAGTAATGGAATAATAATATGAGACCTTGTAGTATGAAGCAGATAATATTGAGTATTGAATAAATGTTAAAAAAATATAATACTTAAAACATGTTGAGGTACAAAACACTTTGAGGAATGTTGTACTGATAAAAAATTACATAATTTCAAATAAAACCTTTTTACGATTTCATAAAGCATTTAAAATAATTCGACCAAGTGTAAAAAAAAACCTGTGTATTTTAATAAAATTTTAGATAAAAAAATTCTTTGTTTTTACTACATAAAAGTAAAAATCATACTGAATTTATATAATCACTCATGCACACTATATATTAAAAAAAAATGAGCTAGCATAACATAGGTTTATAAAACAAGTATACAAATCTTTAAAACTTATTCTTATTATATAATTAACACTATAATGTACTACTAAAGTAAAAAAAAGTAGCTACAAATTGTAATGCGTGGTGTCATATTAATACTTAAAATAAACTATTTTAAAGTTTACGAAATGTGTGATATGCTTATAGAGTGGAAATCTTATCATCTACTGAAAATAATTATCCATAGTCATTATTAGTAAAATAAAGCATAAGATGGTGGGTATTTTTAAGTCTTTAAGTCTATACATTGTAATATAGTAAGAGTAACACTTTCCTGGATGGGATGTGTGTCGACTGTCATGTATACGTTTACCGATAAATTATAATAAGACGTGTAAGCTATCAGTGGTGTGTTGTTAATAACTTACCATAATTGACAAAGATATATTCAATTCGCATTTAAATTTTTTCACAACCGAATCTAATTACACGTGGAAGATATATTGTTTCATTTACGGTAGACTGAAGCGAATATAAAGTTAACCGAAAACCTGATCGACAATTATGAAAGCTTGTCAGGTTATCAGAAATTTCAATTGAATAATTTACAACTATTAAATTGACTTGGAATATTAGAATAACTTCTAATTTTTAGGCTATATGACAAAAAAATTATATAAAAAATAAGATATACCGACTCTATTTAATCGGTGATTCTTTAAATCAAGTACTGTGATTTATAAATGAAATGAGGTCTATTCTATCATTAATTTTCAGTCTGTAGTTTCAGTGTTGAAAGTAAACTGGTAAATGATTTTTTGCTGTAATTAGATGGAAAAATACCATACATTTTTTTGTACCACTTTTCAAGCTACCACGTAACTATATAATGGAGAAATAGAAAGTTTATTCAAAATATATGCAGAAAAAAAGCACTTGAAGACTTTCCTTCTGATACTGAAAATTTTCTTACTTTGAAACTAATGTCTATACAAAAATGAATCTAGGATATATCTATATAATAGTTTGATGAGGAATTATTGATTATGCCAAAACGAGGGCCAACATTTGCTGTAATATATCTGTCCTTTAATTAGCCAATATTCTATAATTTTTTCTTTTCAATTACATCCCTTTCATACTAAATCTTTACTAATAGAAAATTTGTCTGCCTTGAGATTATTTATCTGAAAAACAAGACTTATTTTTCATCTATCTACCATTACAAGTAAACACAAAATACAAGCAATCATTCACTAATGCGGACACTATATATATGTAGGATAATTTTGATGCCATATTAATGCATTATAAATTTTCAAAAATCAACATAAATTATTTACATTTTGACGATATTTGGCTTGAGATTATAGTATCAAAATTATCAGATGTAGTCTCTCATATGTGTTCAGTATCGTTTGTTCAGCTACGAAGCTTGATTTGGTTTATATTGCAGGATAATTATTTGGCAAAGTGGGTTAATTCCGATGAATTGCGGCTCATTAGAAAGTATCATGGACCCCCTCCCTACAACACACCACTGACAAAATGGCAACTAATAAAAAATTCTAATAGATTACTTTCAAATCCTTGCTCCCATCGACAGCTTCTTTATTAGATTTTTTTTCCTTACCGTCGATTGTTCCAAATTCCTTTTCGTGGGCTCTGGTCAAAACTTGTTTGTATAGAATTTCCGCCTCCTTGTATTTGCCCTGTTTAAACATAAGAAAATTACATTAACATTTTAAGATGTTTCTCACTCAAAGAATTATTAAAAATTCAATAAAAAAAACTTGGGACGGAGAAGGATCCACAGCAAGTCACAAGACTAATAATGACATCAGATGAGTCATGAAATTTACCAGAAATTCATCAGTAAAGGAAACCAGAATGAATAAATAAATTGACAGCATATTGTAGTTATGAGTCAACAACTGTGTATCAAGTGAATGAATGTGTAATAAAAGTAATTCTGTTAATTTTAATAAGTTACAAAAACAAATTGACTATAATTGGCTTCATGATATATTCCAGGACAAATATGGTGCCATTCTTTCATTAATAGTATAAACTTTCTGTGTACCTGTTTAAGATAAGATGAGGCCAAATTGTTTTTGGTCTTGGCGACATTTGGATCGTCTGCTCCCAATTTCACTTCGTAGATCTCTAGTGCACGTTGGTAGTAGCGTTCTACCTCTTCATATTTGCCCTAAATAAATAAGATCATTCATATAAACATCATGTGACTATTAATGACTACAAAAAAAAGGTTCCACCCTCCTTAGCTTGGCTCTCAATAATGATCAGAAGTTTGTTTCAGATTGACCGGGAATAAACAAAACACCGAAAGTCTCGAGACTCAGATACTGATGTAGTAGATGTCGTGAATGTAAATATTGAGAAATCGCTATCTGAATTTGAATGGCTAGAGGAACTTTAACCACCTTCAGTTGGTTTCAACCAGTACAATATGGAAGTTATGAATTTACCTGATTTTGGCAAAGCAGAGCGAGATTGTTAAGTTGTTTAGCCACATCGGGATGTTCCTTTCCTAAGACTGCTTCGCGGATTGACAGAGCCCTCTTGCATAGAGGTTCTGCTTCTTTGTATTTTCCTGTACCGGACATAAATAATATATTATACATGTGTTGAACAGATGACAAAATTATTATTAAGCACGAGTTTCTAAACACTACTGGACAAAGTCCAACTTGATTCTAAAATGAAGTTTTTTTTTTTTAAATATTGTTGCCAATGGCAATAATACCAGTTGTATTAAGCAAAGATTAAAAAAAGTAGTGAAAACTGTCTCAAGACAATATTGTTTAGAAAGAATTAATATTTAAATTTGTAGTAAATTCTAACCTCGTTTTCCATAGAGCACAGCTAAGTTGTTGAGGGTGGCGGCGACTGCGGGATGATTCTCTCCGAGGGTTGTCTCTCTGATGCTGAGAGCATCGTTCAGCAGATTCGCCGCTTCCCTGTATTTGTTTTGATCTCTGGAATGATTAAAAATTAACATATTACATAATACATTCACAAAAACTTCAAATTCATACATAAACATTAAAATGCATCAAACGCTTGCATTATGAAACTACAGACTGACTTGCATAATGCTTTAAATATTATATATATATTCCAGTTATTGTAGGGATAGTTCATAGATCACTGACCTGTAGACAAGAGCGAGAATGTTGAGCATAGTGGCAACATCAGGGTGGTCATGTCCAGAATTCTTCTCGAGGTCCTCAAGGGCTTGCTTGCAGAGCGGTACAGCCACTTCGTAGCGGCCCTGTGAAGCATATTGGATCACCAGGTTGTGGAGGGTTCGCAGACGCGCTGGGATCTCGTAACCCGTGTTCACCTGCTGGGCGAATTGGGATGGGGGCGTCGGAGACATTGCTAAAAATTATCATAATGATTATTAATTCATTTTGCTTGCAATTAGTTGTTCAAAGATATTTATTATATTAAAATATTAATACAAGTTTTTTTGACTACATTTAAGCAGTGAAAACAAATAGTAAAAAATAAAGAAGAATATATTAAACTTACTATTCCTTTCTTCTTGGTCATCATCGGGGAAGAGATCCACCATAGGATCATCTTGTTTGCCACCTCCTGATCTCTCACCGGTTCTATTGCTGTCTTCTTCAGTAATGTCACTATCATATTTCCTGAAAACAATCAAGAAGAAATTAATTATCACTCTTGATTGTCATTTTGATTTTTCACTATATCTTCATTTGTCTCTTTATTTTTTTTAATTACTGGGTGACAATAAAAAGCATATGACTTACTTGATAGACGCCATGAACGACAAATGATTGTAGTCTTCTTCGAGCTGGGCGACTCTTTGCTCGGCAGACTGCAATCTTTGCTGAGCAGCAGCTAACTCATCTCGAAGCCACGCATTTTCCTGACACAGCCTCCGTACCTGGGTACGAAGTTTTTGTTTCTCAGCCTCCACCGTCTGGAGATGCGTGGCCAGCGCCATCATCACCTGAAACAAATAGAAAATAGATTGAAAGATTAATTAGTGATATAATTTAGATTACCAACCTCTTATTATCATATAGTACTATATTAAGATACGAGAACCACCATCGAAACTGCGGTCAGTGAAGCTCTTTCAATCATACTGGCTTGGGGCAACTCAACACGACTGTCATTTGCGCCCAA
>JAGVSQ010000538.1:15000-31662 GCA_022683975.1 Rhyacophila evoluta | reverse complement strand
TGTTTTTCCAGGAGTCGACTGTATTATTATAAATTATTTATTTATTATTAATCACAAAAACACTCCTGTCCCAAAAAAACTAACACAAAAATTTATACACTTTAATAATAACGAATTTGGGTTATTATTTTTTTTACTGTATTTAATAGTGGCTATATTTATTCGTAATAAATATAGTTAAAGAGAAGGTTTATTGTCAATAAATACGAAACTTATTCAATTTGTGGACAAAATACAGTCGATGACAGGTTGAAAAAGATCGCGTACGAACGATTCGGTTTGAAATGAGCTCTTGCGATACACCCCTACCGGCTGGGAGCTCGGGCCAATCTGACAGTTTTCTGAGTGAACTTCCCCCCACTCTTCGCGACTGTCTTTCTTCCTTCAAACAGGTTTGTGGTGGATTTGTACGCTATGTACGCATGCGCTGGGCAATGCAATGCATTTGGGAAAGATCTGTGGTCACTGTTTTAAAGTTTTAATTTATACACAGATATTAGAAATTGGAAGCAAAAATTTTACAGTGTATTGTACCGCATACCAAACGTATAAAAAATACGCTCGGAAATAAATAAATACAATTAATAATCTAGTTCGTAATTCACAGAGGTAATTTTGGTGATTTGATGTGATGACAGTGTTCGCAAACTTTCATCATCTGTATCCATCAGTATTGTATATATAGTAGATTAATTTTCTCAATGTGTTTTATCAAAACGCATTCATCTTAAGTAATGCTATTTCATTTTATATCTAAATTGAACATACACTACGACTCAATACATTGCAAGTATATTCCTGATTCAAATATTAGAACATCTCTTTTTACGGTTTCCGCTCACTATGTGGAGCATATAGCCACCACACGAAACTTCCAGAAGAATCTTTTTCTTCCTTTTTTTAGAGAAAAGATTCTCTTTAGAAAGATAATAATATTGATGCACTTCACCTGTCTACACAATTGGATGAATTATGTAGCATTAACAAAGTTTTTGTGCATTTACGTGATATCGAAGTTCCTCTAATGCTTTAATTTACAACGATGATTTTTCAATAGCTTTTTAATTATGAAAAAAATATTTTCAACGTATTCTACCACAGCAAAAGCAGTGGAATATTAATAATTTTATTAAAATGGTTTACTCAAGTATAACACTTTGCCTTTGGTATTTATTTTTGTTTATTTTTTAGTTCACTTTCCATAAAAATAATAAAACTCTCTGTATTAATTTGTATACGTAATCTTATAAAATGTTGAATTTGATACATTTTATGATCTAAATTCCTTTAGAAGCGTCATTATGTTTTATTTTATTCGAACTACGTCTTAATATTTAAAAATAGCAATGTCCCTTTGCCTTTCCTTCTTGTCATTAATAAATACTACTGCACCTACCAGGATTCGTGAATAAATAATATTTTTGTTAATTCTAATAGTGTGAGCAATATATAATCGTATGACTGTGATAATAGAGCTCTCTATTCAAACTATTGGGATCAAGTTCTTTTGAGAGGTTCTCTTTGAAAGCTCATAAACTCATGGTATTTATTGCATGAACTTACGTACGTACTCATGAAAATATCAAAGCTCTTTTTGCGGTGAATTAATGCGTTTCTACTAGTTCATCACTGTGCATCATTTTACACAAAAAAATTAATCAGCGAGAAAAATATTTTATACTCACTGTATACTTTTTTTTAAATTTTTGAAGCATGTGACAAAGTATAGAATACTATTAAAAATCTACGGGTTGATTACTCTTCTCAATAGTTTTGACACCATTCTAAAGATGGTATTGATAAATGGTACCTTGACAATTATCGTCATTAATATTGTCATTTCGGAAGAAGCTTTTGTTTCAAAAACATACATTATACCTGCAATAGGATATGACATATGCAATTGTGAGAATATGTGTTTCGATTTTTTTCATTATTATTTATTTTATTTTATATACCAGGGTTCTTGAACCTGGGTTCCGGAAAAAAACACCATTGAACTGGAAAATCATTTTTAACATATACGTAAATAACAAATTACTATACTATCTCAAATTACAAAAGCAGTGAAAAGTTGAACAGCCCTGTTTTATTTTATATTTACTTCACCATGTTCATTCCGAAAATAGATCACACGGGTCTAGATAGTTTAAAGATGTCTATTCCAGAATTGTAGTATGGTATTTAATACTCATTGGACATCTAGTCTTCATTTTTTTTAAATCCAGCAACTGTACGAATTGAACTCACAATCTCCAACTCAGAAGCGCGCACACTAACCTCTCGGTTAATATGGAGAGGAATTTATATATATTATATCATGTAGCCCCCCCGGTACCGTAGTTGGTAGTGTGCGCGCCTAGCAATTCGGGGAATGCGGGCTCGAATCCCTATCTTCCGGATTTTAAAAATCTGATAAATGCAGGACTTGATGCCCATTGGGTTGAGTAATTGTCTGACAAACAATTCTCGTGAAAACTACCTGTCAAGACGTCTTCACATTGCGGAGATCTATATGCTCCACAGTGGGAACAAACATGGGATATAAAAAAATATCATGTTCACTCCCGAGGTGTAGCATATGGATCTCTACAATGTGTAGACGTCTTGACAGAGTATTTTTCACATGAATGTGACTCAATTTAAGATTTTCTATGGCCGTTCAAGGTTCAATACATTTTGCATTTTGTTAATAATAAAATAAAAATATACTACTAAAGAACATGGCATTGTTTAGATAGAAATATCAATAACATAGCAATGAAAAATAATCCACCGATATCAACCAACTTAAGTAAAAACTTTTAAAAATAATCACAATAATTATAATTATATTAACATATTTGGCGTTTTTTTAGCATATTTTATTTGATATGAAAGTCATGTTCGTAAGAAATAAAATACATACACGATTTTTTTTCAAAATTCATCTCTGAAGACAAATTCACAAAATCAAGGCAACTGACAATATGTATTATAATTGCATTTAGTACCGCATATCGCTACGAACCGTTTTTTTTAATTAAAAATTATAAAACTTAATTGTCGAAACAGGTTGACTGATACAATCTTGACCGATCAACTGCGACATCCAAATTACCAGTGGATAAAAAATATTATTCAACTTTGCAAACTAATAATTTTTTCGATTGTATGATGTTTGTTTATTTTTAATGTATTATAATTAGGTTACAAAATATTTATATGCGTGTCCCACGAAGTTTATTGGTCCCACCAAATGATATCAGTTGGAAACTCCTGGCTTAGATTATGATCACTAAGCAAACATTAAGAATTAATGTGCTAATAGATCCTAATATTTATAAAGTATTTTTTTTCTAGTGCTTTATTTAACAATATTTTAACGATTTTTAAATACATAAAATCAATATTAATCGGAAAGTATTGATATTGCATATAGGTAACGACAGCGTATCGGCAGGAGGTCTTGATGGATATTTACGCATACGATTATTAATATTACCAATAAAAAAAACAAATTATGCAAATGATTATAGGTTTATGTAAATTTAAAAAAAATATGGAATTTGTTTTAAACCCCACTAGTGTCAGGTACATTACTGACAGTAACTTTTAACACCTGTATTTTCTATAATAACTATGCAACTTTGTAGCATGCTTACTTAATCATTTTATCAACAAAAATCGTCATTTTTTTATCATAAAAATATTTTTCAAATATAGCAATGTTACGCACCATGTCAATATTATTGAAGTTGAATTTATTGGCAAATGTTTTGAGCAATATCCGCAGCCTTACATGTACAATGACAGTGCTTTATTCGTTATTTTAAATGCGTTAATGTTGAAATATTTGAGTATCAATAAAATGGCACCGATGTTTCTTTTACTACATCGTTTTTACAAAAGCTTTGGGGCCTCATTATGTAAAATTACGTTAATATTGTCTTAATATATTTTTATGATAATTCGCAACAAGGATGTTTCAGAGTTATGTTAAATGATTTAGCGTAAAATTAATATGTCATAAAAATTCATAGCTGGGAAAGTGTTAATGGCATGCATGCCAATAAAATGCAATAAATAATCTAATGCAAATTGTTATTGGTTTATTATTAAGATTTTTGAATAATTATACGGTAATAATACATTAAATTTTAATATAACTGCTTTTGTATAGTTATACCATATACTTTAATTATTTATTATTATTGGTGTCTCGTGAGAAGTGAAATGAAATGAGCCATTGAGAAGTGAAGTGTGCCAACTGACATTTTAGTAAAAAATAAGTTAGATATGTTTTGATATTTTTTCCCCTCTACTACCCGCTACGTCTCCAAACCTATTATGGGGAAGTATACCATGGCGTAACGAACGTGATGATATTATTAAATTATCATGACAGACAAGTGAGATCACATTGATATTTAAATACGCAATGCACTCCACTTCTGGGCTATTTTCGCACCAAGTCTATTTCGTTATCACAACCATAGCTACCAATAAATTCTTTCTAAGTTTATAAATTAAAAAGTATATAACTACATAATGTAATGTTTTATATATACATATAAATAAGTAGGTGGTGCAGTTTTATTTTTAAGATTTACAATCACTCGTGATTACAAGAGTGGCGGTGGATTTTACACGACCACGTGTTGTGGATGCCTCAAGAGAGTCTTTAATTTGACCTTCAAATTCTTCAAGCCGACCGAATTGTGCATCCTAGGTACCCGCCAAATACTATGCATCGATATATTCAACGGTGCAGCGGGATTCTAGTATAAGCTGGAACGATGAAAGAATATTGGCCAGGGACTCTCGATAGATCACGTGCTTGGAAAAGAAGATGATGATAAATAAGCATTGCATAAATATTTAAAATATCTAGAAACAGTTGATTTACCATACCCACTGTAAAGTTACAAGATACGCATCTCAATGTGCATATCTCTAAAGAGTTTTTTCGACGTTTTATATTTACGAGAATTATTTGACAGCCAATCGCTCAGCCAAATGGGTACTCACTTCAAAAATGTTGAATTTATTAAAAACAGCTGTAAGACATTAACCTACAACCTCCGGCTCGGTTTCCTTTCGACAATTTTAATAAATATATATAATGAATATATACATATGCCAGACGTGAATTTCTCATTCCAAAATATTTAAAAAATCCTAACTATTTTTATGTATAATACAATATTATAATTTATATATCGCTGTCTACCTCCCTATTTACATCTAGAAGTATACTAACTTTATCGGTGCATATATATGTATGTATAGATAACATAATATTTACATTTCAAACAGGAAATAATTTTAATTTGTGTACATATCAGAACTTTGATCATTTCCGGCTTTTATAAAACATGACGTTCTGAATCACATAAAGTGACTAAGTAAATATTTTATTTGCTCAATTTGCATTATCTACTCAAGTAAACTAATGTATGTACATATGTTTTTGTGTTTATATATATTTGTATGTGTTTTGTATTTACACAATTTATATCGTTTGATGTCGGTATCAGTATCCGTTCACATTTCGGATACTATCATTTCGTTTCTATTCAAGAAAAGGTAATATTATGTAAGAATGTTCTCGGATATAATTTGCATAGTGATAGCATATTGGATGATTTGATGAATGCGCCAAAAATATGAAACAATCAAGTTTTAAAAATATTTTTCAATAATTTAGATAGCTATACATTTATTAATTGTATCATATTCGCTTCGACAGCAGAACGCATGGATCTTTGCAATATAAAGATTTCCACTCCGGAAATGGTATAGACGAATATACATGTATGAATCTCTCCAATATGAAGATTTATGTTTTTGACAACAACAATATGTGTATATATATGGGAATATTGGCTGTCAATCATTTACTTAATCCCTTGGGCATCCAGTTTCAACCAATTTAACCCAGCAACTTTCGGCTTCGAAGCACGCATGCTTATCTCTCGGCCACCAAAGGTCTGTTGATTAAAATACGAAATGCGATGGTATTTATTAAATTCAAAGAATTTATCTAAAACTAGAAAATAAAAAAGTATGCGACATCTATAGAATGGAGAAATATACTAACATTAGTTATAATTAGAAACATTTTGCTTCATTTACTTGCAATAATTTTGAGTTGAATGAAGCCTATCATAATGAATAAAAAATAGATCTATTTATATTTTGAGAATTCTGTTGAAAGTCTCCAGTATACCAAAAACGTATCACTAGTTAACCATCCCTGCTTTAGCATGTGGACGTTATTAATCCAGTATCGTATTTTTACATTTGATGATGAAAATAGTTACTTTACTTCTTTTTTCATCTCACTTTAATTCTTACAGTTAAAACCATATGATTTATTTACCACAAAGATTTATTTGCCTTCAAATTTCAGTATGCGGTTGATCTATGTTTCAGTATCATATCATATCATTCACTACTTTCTCCTTACATCTTAAGCTTATCTACAATATCGCTTAGTCGATTATAAAAGTTACTACCGTTCTCTTTCCAACAGTTAAGCTACGCCTGAAGTTGTCTTAAAACAATTTTCATGTTTTTAGAATTAAAAAAATATTTTCAAAAAAGTTACAGGATCCATCTTGGCTTGTTCCTGTCTAAAATAAAACGCAGCGAAACATCAGAGAATGATAGCAATAAACATAAATGTTTAATTGGTTGAAACGGGTATCGACACTAAAGACTATTTATTAGGAATAGTTTGCCCTTAGGACTATCATAGCCTTAATTCATTGATTTTGTAGGCAATATTACCTGTTTTTTTTTCAATAAAAATAAAAAATAATTATAGCGCAAGATGCGAATCTAACTTTCATGGAATTTCGATGAGGAAAATATATTGTTAATTTGAGTCCCACAGTGAGAAATGAGTCAGTTTTGTAAATAAATAATATATTCAAACAAACAATAGATGCAAAACTTAATTTCTTTTCCAAAATGACAATTCATTTTTTTTAACAATGTATGTGGAGGAAGATCGGTTGTTGTTTCACCATAAGGAAATCCCTGAATTTGGACCCATTATACATTTGCAGTACATTTAAACAGGAGAGTAAATATTAAATAAAACTATTTTACAGTTGCCAGACTACGCCAGAAAGCAGGTGGAGTCAGGAAACATTCTCGTCGAAAGGCATCCTCTGGTATTTTACCAGATAATGCTGGTATAGCAGCTCCGTGGTCACCATCCAAATGCCCTGTTTTTACATTCCGTCCTTATCAACTATATCTCGAAGATCTGATATCGAGAAACAATCTACTTAGTTACATAAGGATGTCCCGGAAATTAATATAAATTACTCAAGAATTACGCTGCCGCGCACTCAAGTGTGATGATAGTAAAATAAACAAATATTTTTAAATTCTCATTTCATTGGCTAATTATGAGATCACTACGCTCGCCATATTACTCCGCATTTCTTTAATGGTAATGAAATTTGTCCTTCTAGGTACTAATTTGGATGGTCCGATAAGTCTAATAGCTGATAAGTACGACTTAAATAATAATTCTTGTCGTTTCGTACACATTCTTGGATAATCCTATAGGAAGTGATTAGTATCATGTTCTAGATCAGTACCATAGCTACATATTCAGCGCCCTGGAGCAAATAAAATTATTTTGCCCTCAAAGTTTTGCGTTTCCTTTAAACTCTCAAGCTATTTTAAGATTTTTACTTCCTTCCAGAAACTATGGTTTTTCGAAACCACGATTCATGCGCCTGGAGCAGTTTGTTCGGTAGTTCGGTAACTACGCCACTGTTCTGGATAGCCAGAAGAACATGTCGACTGTTTGACATTACACAAACTGAGATAACTTGAAGACTAAACCATCGTGGCCTGCAATAAATTGGCTACTGGAATCAGCTTGGTTATGTTAGAATCGAAAATACTGGAAAGAAAAAGCTGTGACATATAAATAAATACATGTATTAATAAAAAAACAATGTCTTACTCAGCTTTCGTTGATTTCTCGCATAAATATTTATTTTTAATTATTTTGTGGTTAGTATAAAATAGACAGAAACGGAGTCAGCGTGATTCACCTATGTGTGCAATATTTGGCAGAGGATGTTGTATATCTGTCAATGAGACGATCAACTCATTTCAAAGCAAAACGTAACATAGAAGTAGTTGGAATCTGTATAAATGTATCATCAACTTCCTCGCATGACTTCTTGGCCTTTTTGATGAAGAACAAGAATTGCCAATTCACTCAATTCAACTCAATTTAAAAATACAAATTCTCATTTCATTAGTAGGCGGGCCAGTTGAAACAGTTATTGTTATTACATGTCAAAAACGTTAGAAAATAAAGGTAATTGAAGACTATTACAAATATATTACTTGTCATCAGATAATTGGTATTGAAATCTGTACGCTGGAAATAATTATATACAGATATCTTGTAAATAAGATCTCTTTTTTGCATATACACACCGACTGTAGAAAGACAATAAAACGTAACCCTCAATTTTTTAAAAATAACATGTTTTCAATAATCAAAATGTATAAAACTTGATATGTGTTCTTTCAAAAAGATATAAGCTGCAAATATCGAATTAGTATCAAAATATACCTTCAAAGTTTGAATGGTTTTAAGGATGGCCTGTGACATTTGCGACCAAAATATAGAGCTTTCACCACATCGGCTTTATTGGATTTTTCTTAAACAACTTTTCTTAAATACCGGTTTTAGTCTAAATTCAGTTGGAGGTTGTGTCTATTGTGCCTTAATTTTTTTTATTTTTAGATAAACTCTTCTGTCCTTTTAATATATGTTCCATGTCGGCTAATTTCCTTATCGATAAGCTTTTCTTATCAGGTGAGTCCTGATAGATAAGTATGCCAATATAAAGTAGGTAAGGCGTGTGGTGATTGTACTAAGAAGGAAACACCTTCATAATGCAAGGAACCGATATTTATTTCCGAAAGTATACTAAACGGATATTATACATGTTTCATATCGATTGCGCTTAAGTTAAAATTCAATATTTTGAAATGTAATACAACAGCATTGTCTAAGAATTGTGGAAGAATACATTATTTTACTGTGCCCAAAAAATGGAGCACGTGGAAAGTGTGAAAATTTATTTTTGACAGGTTTTTTTACGACATATACACGAATGGGTCAAATTATTTATGTATGCCAATATATAAACCGAACGAAAGCGAAAAATTCAATTGTATTTTTGTCTTTAGTTAATTGACACACGTACAAAGTTGTCAGCCCTTCGAAAACAGAATAAAAGTACGTTTATTAAAATGGATGTTTTGCTTAAAACAGAAACTTGTCCGTTGCGTCACACAATTTTTAGATTAGTATTAAAATATATGTAACGTTCAAGCAAGTTGAAATACTAATGAGATTCAAAAATGCCTAAAGAAACAGACATTATAAATAAAAGTAAAAAATACAAATTAGCACGTTTATTCGCAAGGAAGAAAATGAAAAAACAAAACTAAAAAAAAATAAAAAAGCTCCCGTGCGAGACGTAAAAATTTCAGCAGAACATAAAAGCTTGTTTAAAATTTTCAAGCTGATTCCGTTTTCCTGAAATCTCTTGATATATTTGTGTTTAATTAGCATATTTGAAGTTTTTCATTCATTTATGCATGAAATGGTTCTTTCTATAGTAATAAAACTATAACAAGTTTTTAAAAATATTATATAATACAATAAAAACATTATTACGAGGTTTATAAATGTTGCTAAAAATAAGATCCAATTTACATAGTATAATTTATAAGAATATTATTTAAATTGTAAATTTTTTAAAACTGGTAAACTTCCATATGTGAGATCACTGTTAGCGACACGGGCTTCGCCTTTCGGCATTTTCAGGCTACATTATATGTGGGCAGTGAGCGAAAATTTAACATACTACCAATAGATCCTATTGTAACTTACTATTTATAGTATTAAATTAGGAACTACCATTAGTGAAATTAATGAGAGGACACAACAAAAATATCCCTAATCTATTGGAGTTAACTAACAAGCAAAAAAAAAATATCATTAATCTATTGGGCTTAACCTATTTATATTAATATTATTTAATTGATGTATTGATTATTATATTTATATTGATAATTCGGCAATAAACACCAAGAATACCAACGTATAGCAGAACATTTGTTAGGATTCAAAAAAAAGTGTACTCTGATAATAAATAAAACTTTATCGCCCGATGCAATGTGCCGATTTATGATACGTATATATTTAATCTGACAAATAAGATCAAATAAGCCAAGCAAAACTTTAAAAATAAATTTCGAAGTTCAATTGATAAAAATAAAATATTCTTGGAAGAGAAATATTTATAGCTTGAAATATTACCATAGTCTAATATAATGGTCCCTCTACTAGGCGAGAGATAAGTGCGTACGTCTCGGTGCTAAAGGTTGAGGTCTTGATTCTTACAGGTACCAATTTTTTCAAAGTAAATTCTAAAATTACAGGACTTGATGCCCAATGGCTTCTTTCCCAACCTATCCTCGTGAAAATAAAGGATCCGTAAAAAGTCTTTACATTGTGGGGATCCATGTACTCATTTTCTGGGCATATTCACGCAATAGAGATCCATATGTTACACTTTTGGAGCGGACATGGTAGAAAATGAAATTGCTGAAGTATGATTATGTTTATTTTAAAAGCTTACCGTTCCCTTGTTTATATTATTGTCACGGTTATACATGCAGCATTAATAGTTCAATCGTCTTCTTTAATTACGTGGATTTTTTTATATGCAGCATATGGCTATCACACAATACTGTTGGGATTACCTATCACTAGCCATTACTTATGAACGCTCTAATGTCATTACGAAAATTCATATGTGACCTCAAACAATTTCATGTTGGTAGACTCTTTTGATTAAAAAAATGTATTCAAATGGTTTATAATCATTCTTGGAAAAATATAAATTTATCCATCAGTATAGTTCCATAATGTTTAATATTTAAATAGAAAAAGGTCACTTTATCATTAGAACATACTTGTCATCACTCCGCTAAAAATATTAAATAAAAATCTTCACATAATGGTACAAAATAAATTGAATGGAATGATGTCTTTATCATATTTGCATTACACGGCATGAAAAGAAGAGAACAATATTTAATATATGCAATACCATAATTTATATATAATAGTATGTATTTTTATGTGACAATTCCATGCGAATAATATTATGTTGGTAGGAATGCAAAAATATTAATGTTTATTGGTTTCCGTACGCCTTTGTCGCCCCCTCGTGTATTCGCTCATATCAAGTGACCACCCGCTGCGCCGCCTCTGCCTTCTGACTTCTGTGGCTCGGACCAAATGATACCGCCAAATCATTCAATAATCAGTGACGTTCCGGATAAAATCATAACCAATTTAATAAATAATGTATTTTTAAATATCTCTCCAATGTTACTTTTACGCAATTTACGGATTACTTAAGAATAATATAGTGTATGCGAAATATAGTTCATTTAACTTTTTTATTCATATTTAAGTTTGAAAGAAAACGGAGTGATACCAGCAGAGAAGGCAATGGCTTTGTTTGACGAAGTTGTCGTGGTTATTGATATGTTCTGCCTCGACTGGCTGTGAGAGTATATAAATTAAAGTTGTTTCATACATTTCCTGTATATGACATGTACGTCTCATGTACTTAAATTAAAGAAGTTGAATATTGGTTTCAGTGGATGAATAAAGCGAAATATATTATATGTCTATGAAGACTGTTATAATAATAGTGTTACAACTGGAATATTTGTCGGAATAATGAAATAAACTTTTATACTTTTTTTTAAATCATGTCCGCCCTCAACATGGAGCATGCGAATCTACACGGTGTGAAGACATCCACTCCGAAAGAGGAGTATATGGATCTCCGCAATATGAAGACGTCGGGACAGATTATTTTTCACGAGAATTGTTTGTCAGACAATTACGCAACCCAATGGGCATCCAGTCCTGCATTTTTCGGATTTTAAAAATCTGACAGATAGGGAATCGAGCCCACATTCTCCGGATAGGCAGGCGCGCTCGCTACCAACTATGCTACCGAAGAGACTTTCATACTAATTGAATATATTTATTAAATCATTCAATTTATTAAGTTTAGGTGAGTATTGCCAAAAAATCAGTGCTGTCACTGCATTGAGGGCATGTGGGGGTAAATGCGTGCATTTGTCTATTGTTTGAAAGCAGCAGGGAGCCACTGGTCGAGGAATAATACCTACATACTGAAATAATAATAAGTTTAAGGCAGATATCAAGGCGATTAATGCATTCAGACGGATTACTGGCGCTATCTAGCGGACAACATTAGAATGCACTTTGGATATGGAATAAAAGATTAGTTTTCGAAGGATGATTGGTGGGGAATAGGGATATATACAATGTCGCCTCTATAAGCCGTATTTCGCTTATCTTAGTTATTCGGTTAAAGCGATGTGATATTAATATATGAATGTGAGATTAAGCATTAAAATGCATATAAGGCTATTAGATACATCAAAATGTATCTATGTGCTCCTATTTAAATATATAGTCTAGATTGAATTATGAATTTTGAGAAGTAGGTATAAGACCTCTGGACTGCTAAAAATAAAATGGGCAGATTATATTTATAACGTTATGGAGAAGCTTTATGAAATTAAATGGGGAAAATAGAGTTTTAAATAGATACGCCTGGAAAATAATTGCATATTTGACCAAGGACTTATGGCTAAAATGTGTATTATAAAACGGAATATTTTAATATTTAAAATTAAAATAAATTAAAATTTAAAATTATGTACATTGAACGAATTTATTTTAATAATATATTTTTTTCCTAATTAGCCAAATTCATATTCTGTTCCTGCTTATTTCATTGTGTATTAATTTGAAATTATCTAAATATTTTAAGTAAAATAGCTCCAGATATTTCATCGCTCACCTTTGATGATGCAGTTAGTATTATAATAGTATTATATTTATAACATGGCAATATCGTGATCTGTACTACAATATAATAAATCAGCATACCTTACTTCTGATTTTTCTGACCACATGAATATACGCATTTCTTTATACGAGAATGGATTTAAAAGAGAGATTGCTCATCCTAGATTTGAACTCGCATTATTCAAATAGATACACTACATATTTAACCCGAAGCTTTGTGATTAAAATCTTTACCAGTGAAATTCAATGTTAAAGTTTATAATAATGTGTTGATTCTTTGTGTTTTCTCAGCCGAATTGTGCGTACTTTTCTCATAGCCAACGCCGAGTGGTATAACTTAATGATTTATTAATAAATCAATATTTTAAATAATTAAAATCATAGAACAGCAGCTTCATCCAAGACTGCACTAAGCTATCTACATGCTGAATAATATCGAAATAGATTAGTACAAATTATATAAAATGATACGTAATTCTCATAGGAAGTACTGGTATAATTTAGATTTTGTTTCAATTAAATTTTTAAATTTATGTTAAAATAGCCAACTAAACCAAAAGTTACAGAGAGTTTGCCGGTTAATAATGTATTGTGAAACGGCATCAGCGCTTTGCAAATTATTCAGGTCATTTAAACGTAAAAAGATAAAATAAGTCATGGCATATTAATATAATATATTTATAATTTAATTCATTTCACCAAAGGGGACAGCTTAAAAATCATGAAGAGTACTACCAATCGGAAAAATATCTTACGTCGCTTATCATTATAAATTTATACGAATTTCATCTTTTATTAATAGCCATAGTACTTAAAACAAAGTACACAATTAGTTTCGATAGTAATTTAATAATTTTGCTAATAATAACATACAAATATTTAAACGTATGATGAAAATCTAACGTCACGCGTTACGTTTCATCTTCCCGAAACACGTGGCTCTATTTTCAGTAATTTCACGATAAAAACAAACTGGCAAATTTTTTTCTTTCTTTTATTTATGATGAATTGCAGAGCTTTTAGTATTGTCACCATATAACGGATGAAAGAGATATATATGATTAATATTATTTTACTTTAAAAATTGTTCGTCACTTTGCAAAAAAACCACAGTACATTGCAAGTGAGTTCAAAGTAACGAAAAGAAACTATTATTAAATATGATTTTTTTTGTAAAATTTATTTGTTATATTTAAAAAAAATAATGTTTGGTCTCAGTGGCTTTTAACTTTAAGGCGTTTAATAGCAAAACTTAGGTATTCAACTTCAAAATAAAATATGATCGAAGATTGGAGAATTTAATGTGCGATAAACTATTATATTTCTTATACGGCGCAAAAGAATTTCAAATTTTCTCATGACATTAAACTTACGATGGTTTATACGTGCGATTAAAATGATAAAATAACTTAATAGTAAATACTTATAGATGGCTTAATATGATATTACATTTATAGATTACTTTGAATTTCAAAAACATTCTTCAACATCATTTGTGGTGTTATGATATAAACTATTTTTCAATTGTATTTTATTTGAAGATTCACATTAATTACAGTAAAGTTTTAACTATGATATTTTACTTTGTATCTATAAAAAACGAGTAAACGTAAAATAGTTCTATCGTAAATCGTTATTTAGATTCTTCACATTATAGATATATATATCGATTTATAAAAGCTGGTCCCTAGAAAACAAATACAACCAAATCCAATGTGGAACCACAGAGTACATTTTAATCTTTTTAAACCGTTTATTTTAATCATACAATATTTTTTATACGAGTACAATAGTTGCATCGTTTATACTACATATTATATAAATAAATTGATTTACTCTTTTTTTACTATTTGTTGTTTTCAATTGTATTAGAAAAAAAGTCGAACAAATAGGGTAAGTAAGTAAATATTTTCTATCAGCTGAAACTGATTTTATATTATAAAACTGAAAGATGCCGACATGACCTAGCAGGGTCTTAAACGCCTGGCGCGTAACAGAGATTCCTGGAGACGCCACGTGGCAGCCATATGCTCCGCATACGAAGCGGATATGAATATGGCAGAAGAAGAAATTTTCACATGTCATTTTGACTGATATCTTTACGTTTTAGTTCTAACTATTAAAATTATTTCTGATGAACAAAATTAGCCTAAACATATTGTATACATCCAATTATTGAAATAAATTTGTAATAACACGACGAATAAAAATAATTTGAATAAAAAATTAGCTTTAATCTATTATAGGCAAAGTCGGGTAATAAAGCTGGTACTAAATAAAGACATTGCATACAAAGAAACTTACTTATTTTCGTTTGTCATTTTTGGTGTAATTTTTACATGGTCGATGTTTGTATGCGCGCGTACAACACCTATACAAGCAAATTGATAAATATCCAAGAAAGTAAGTATGTATCGACATGTACGACATTATCTATCACTCAAGCGGCTTTATATGCAATAAACGCTAACATTTATGGGCCACCCGTCATAAAATATGTTTTTAAACTCAAAAGGATAACCCTAAAGACTCGTCCACGACAGTACATTCTTCACGCAAATTATTGTAAACAAATAAATTACAAAATAATAAAAAACACTATTTTTTTTAATTTTTTCATTAATAATTTCAGCTGGAACATCATCATTAAGTGTTTCCGTGCGATGACCAAGAGATTAGAGTGCTCTTGGAGTAGGAAGTCGAGAGCTCAAATCCCATAGCTTTTTTTCAAATCTTAAGATACAAGACAGAACGTCTTGTATCTTACGTCAGAACAGAACCAATTCTCTGGTAACTATTAATCCTCATGAAAAAATCTTCAAAACTAAGTCTTTATAATTTTGATATTTAAATTCTCCATTTATGGTGTGGCCGTCTTCACAATATTATGACCCGTATTCCCCACGTTCGGAGTGGACATAAAAACGCATTTTATATCACAAAACGTTTATTATCAATCACTTCTCATTTTTCTCTCCTACTGTAATGGTTTTTATTAGGGTAGGTGTGGGCAATTAGGAAGCACATATTACGCCAAATGATCTGATGATGTGTCACGTATCTAAAAGCATCATTTTCTGAATTGATTTCTTCTTAGTTGGAGTTCTATGCATAAAATTTTCTTGATGGTATTTTCGGAATTATTCCACTCCATTTTTGTGACATTCTTAGTTGAAGCACAATTATGTTTATTGTCTCAACTACTATTTTTTTTGCCCATCGATACTACCCTACAAGATAGTGTGAATAAATCTGTCAGGAACAGCCTACTACTATTGTTTTCCAATAAAGAATTTGGCACATAACGGTAGTATGGCACTATTTGGTTAAGTCCCGTATCTGGGGCTACAAGTTATATAGTATATATAGGCCAGAAAGTGTCGGAAAAACCTCAAACCATTCGCCTAACAGAACTATTAATATATCAGAATTTATTATTGTTTATATTTGAATCATTAATTGTACTTATATTTTTTTATATTTTACATGTGGGACATCCCTGTTTTATGGGCATTTTTACGAAATTTATTTAATGAATGTTTTAAGAGACGATTAACAATACTCCAAAAAATTGAAGCGGCCCAATACAGAAAGTTTGAATCATTGATATAATATTTAAATAGAGTTGTTGTTACACAAATAACGTTTATCAGCCTTTACTCATTTCAGTATATTAGTAATTTTATTATTAATATATT
>JAGVSQ010000538.1:0-14990 GCA_022683975.1 Rhyacophila evoluta | reverse complement strand
ATTTTTTGGAGTATTGTTAATCGTCTCTTAAAACATTCATTAAATAAATTTATCTGTATTTATCATAACAAAATCATGTAAACAAACCTTTATAAATCGAAAATAATATAGACTTGACTAATTTTGATGTCTTTTACGATACGGGGGTCAATGCTTCTCAACATTAACTTTTAAACTAAATGAATTTCGTACATCACTATTGAAATATCATAACGTTAGTTTTCTTATATACATCATTTATATATAAAAACAATAGTAACTACCATTTTTTTTATTTCACCTAAGGCTTAATTTATAAATTATGTTGAATATTAATTATTGACATTACAGATACTTCCAAAATATTTCAAATATCTATTTTGAAACTATCGTATTTCGTACTCTATACATTAATTACCGTGAAGATTAACGAAGTGAAGAAATAAATCAATTTCTTTAAATAAATATTTGTTTATTTTATACTAAATTAATACTATTTTTCAAATTTACTGTTAATATAGCCGTAAGTAGATTACCAATTCAAATGATAAGTAAACTGCAACTATGAAGGTTCATATGTTCGTTGAGATTTATGTTATATTGTTGAATAAAATATATCCATTTATAAATATTTATACAAATGTAGTTCATTTTTTAAAAAGATACTAGTTTATTTCCTGTATATTAAAATTGACAGTGACACACTTCACTACGCTTGATATAGAATTAATCTACTAGTAGATTAATCAATTACGTTATCTAAAAAAATATCTTTGGCTATCTATATCTTTCACCTAAGTAAGGTAAGAATGGGTGAATTTCGTTTTATAAAATTCTGAAATAGAACCTGTCTAACTCATTTTCCAAGCTTTCTTGTTTCTTCCATTTCTTTCTAAATTTCCATGATTGTTTATTGATATTAAATTTTATTCTGTTTCTACTGTACTCCATGGGATCCTTTTTTATACCTTAGTATTTTTATTTAAATTTTTTAAACTCTGAAAATTATTATTTGTGATGATATTAACGTAACATTATAAAAAATAAATAAATTCAATTGGATTTTATCGTGAATTTATATAATAAGCAACGTGTACTTTTTATCCGCATTGAAAGCTTAAATATGACAAGCTTTTAGATGTATATGGAAGATTATTTTGAAAATGATTTTCTAGAGACTGTTTGAAAGCTTCGTCTTACAGTTGGAGCAATGCACCAATAAAAAAGCTCCATAATGTAACAATAACACGGGAATGTGTGCTCATATATATATTTATCATCACAAAGCCGAGCATATAAACTTTATGACAGCTGTTTTTTTCTCCGCCCACATAACTCGCGGAGTGCTTTAGACATTGTTGTATAAAAAGCAAATTTAAAAGGCTTTTAAAGTTCCCTGATAATAAAATGTAAGACAAATTGATATCAATGAGTGTCCTGAGAACTAGCCAAGATGTCTTCATCAGTACTAACAAGTGATAGATCGTAGAAGAATAAATATTCTTTTAAAACTATATTAATTAAATTGTAAACATATAATTGTTACGCTGTTTTACCTCCAACGCGCTTCGATCGCTGGCCCTGTACATTAAAAATACTAACGTGTATGTATTATATTAATATAAATGGTGACAATATTAAATAAAATATATTACACTACAAGCTATAAGCAATTTTACATGTTACATTATTTTTATATCATTCCGTTAGTAGATGTTACTGAAAACACAAACAACGAACAGATTATCAAATAATATAACGCATACAATTAATTCGAATTAGTATTAATACTTCACTTTCCATAATATTGCAACATATTTGTTATATATCGAGGATGAATAACCTATATATAGGGAGACGAAAATTTGTAGAAAATATTTTAAAGACTCCTTCAACATGGGTGGAGTTAGCTGATTTGCAGATTGTGCTATAGATATACAACATTATGCAGACGCAAAGAAAAAAAGTATTCTTGACATTTTACAGTATCGTGTAGTGACTTCAGGTAGAAAAGAAACTTTTAAATATTGTTGTTTGTTGATAAGTCCTTCTGAAAATATCACTTGCCTGATCGATTCATTCTTCAGAGGCATTTGATCTCTCTGGCAATGTCAAGTGTAGTGCGATTTCTCACACGCATCTTACAGGCGAGTTTCCTTGGTCAGTGCATCAGCCAAGTACACAATAGGTAGTGAAATTCACAACGGAAGGGTTGCCAAAAATTTAATTTGCTATTAAATTAAGATAAATTGGACTCAATCAAACAAGCATAGTAGATATATTTTGCAAATTTTCGTGTGTATTTAGGTCGAGTATATGAACCCATGAGGCTAACTCAATATTTACAATTGAAAATCACCTTCACCTTGCATACATTATCCAATGCAAAAACCCTCATTCGAATTATGAAAATTCATTATTATTATATGTAAATAAATCGCAACTTTCATATTGTTATCATATTATAATAACTAGTACAAAGAGCTTTGTTTGTGTATTATTTGTACACTGAATAATGTATACTGCATTTAAAATCAAATAAACTTGATAAGTTTTGACAATGTGGCATATGGATATAAAACTATTATGAATACTATAAAATCATAACTGAAATAGACATTAAACAAACTTTGTGTACAATTATAATAATATGTTAATTTAATTATTTAACTATTTGTAATATCTATAAAATTATAACTAATTTTGGATGAGGTATTGTCAGTTTTATGTATTGTATGTATTGATATTTATTATTCATATTGAAGTTTCTTTTTCTTTTACTATGTACTCTCCAAAAGATTGTGAAGACATCCAATCCAAAAATAGAAAATCTCTAGCTCTGGCGTGGTTAGTGACTTTTCGCTCCACTACGACGATATATGCATATACGAGGAACACACTATATTTTTAACTATGACAGTATGATAATCAAATTTAAATAAAAACACATATTGTAGCATTCCACTCTGTATTGATTTTAATAATTAAACGACTCGTTAGTAATTTAGAGGTATGAATAATCTTTTTTCCAGTTGCCAAGACGTTTTCGTTCTCACATCAAAGCTGGAGATAGCGGGCCTTATCCCCATGATATATTTTTAAAAATCCAAAGACGCAGAACTGGATGTTTAATGGGTTTTACAATTGGCTGACAATAAATTCTTGTGAAAAAATCAACATAAATTTTGACAATGCGGGAATCTATATACTCTATATCTGTAGTGGACATGTTGCCACTCGTTCGGAGAGTACATGTTATCAGAAGAAGGAACCTTTAAATCTTAATTTTTAAATATATAATAAATATTAATAATAATATATGAATAAAAAATAGTAAAAAAATATAAGACTGATCAATTCTTGAATTTTTATAATTTAAAAAATATATTTTGTGACAGCCCTGTTTCAGAGAGAAGTGTTCTCGTGAGCGAGCTCGGTCGAGACCCAGGACTCGTGACTCACGACTCAGCTCGCGAAAGGAACAAATTCGCCGATTCATTAAAAAAACGTCGCAATAAATTGAAGCGCCGATTTGCGACGCCTCGCGCGAGACCCGGCCGACATTGCACGTACGAGATCTTTTCATAATTTCTACGTCTAAAGCATTTAGTTATGTTATAAACTCCACTGACATATTTGTAAATAATTATTTTGAATGTTTTTTTTTAATCACGTTTAAATGTGAAGCATATGGATATTCGAATAAAGGATTTTGATATACGTTGACTGTTTAATCCTGTAATCTCATTCGAAACATCAGTTCTTTTTTATTCCACTACAGAATTAATCTGCCAGTGGTAATGCTAAAACAGAAGGGTAATATTATTGTAATAATGAAATTGGATCGTTTATTGATATCTCCCACCTAAGTGACAGCAAGTTCAGATGGATTGTGTTTTACATTAATTTTTTTTGCATTGGATACGTCTAACTTTCATGATAGATTTATTTTCAAATTATCTTTACTTTTAATCGTATTATATTTACCGTTACTTTTACAATGTTTTGTTTGTTTTCTATATATTTTTTTAAACCAAATTAAACTTTTTTATTTTAATTTTATTTCATGTGGTGAAGAGTACTTTAAACCTATAATTTATTATGTTTTCGACATGTGAAATAATAAATAAATATTCTTCTTCTTATTCTTATACCATGTTTTCTCCCAAAGTGGAGCATATAGATCTACACAGCGTGAAGATATCCACTCCGTAAGCGGAGTATATGGATCTCCACAATGTGAAGACGTCGTGGTAGATTATTTTTCACAATAATCATTCGTCAGATGATTGCTCAACCTAATAGGAATCCAGTCATGCATTTTTGGATTTCAAAGAATCTGACAGATGTGGGAATCGAACCCGCATTCCCCGTATGGCTAGGTGCACTCCTTAACCTCTACACTCCCGGGTTGATACATATATAATAAAAATACATTTTGTAAATGGGTGCTAAATATGAAAGGTACATGGTATGCAAGTGTTTTGTCTTATCTTGTAAAAAATTTCCCATTTCATTTTCTAATATATTTCAAGTAAACACTAAATGTAAATACCAGCTCGGTCTCTCCAGAGAATTTCATTATTTAAATGAACTTTGCTAATATTCAAAACTAAAAACTTAACCGGGAATGGAATCGCTCTATCTTTTGATTTAGTACAGTCGGGAAACTCCATAAATCAAACGGTTATTTATTTGAGTCAATCTGCGGCTAGAAATAACAAAATCAGTTTAAAGTATCAGAAAAACAAATCGACGCACTTTTGCCATGTGAAAGTACACGTAAAAAGTGATTTTATTCAAGGTGAGGAGGGTATCATACGGAATATTATATGACACGGTATTCAGGAATCAAATATTGCAAACTAATAATATCAAAAATTAAGCTATAAATTCAATATTCCCTAATGAACCATAAACTATATTAAAACAACTAATAAAATAGGTGCGTCTTGTGTTACAGGCTGATGATTAAATTTCGTATCGTACTACGAGCTGTGTTTAATGTGGCATCATCTTATTAGAATCACATGTCCTGTGTATTATTTATAACATAAATTCTTGATGTCAATAACTTCTACTCCCTCATCTTTTATTCCGTCGTCTAGTAAAGCTATAGCTTTTACCAGCAGTCACGTTTTAAGGTGGAATTTTTAAGAGAAACTGTAATATATTTACAACTTCCCAAAGATGCCGAAACAATCTACAAAATGCCTTGCATATTATATGTTACAATGACTGGTTTAATGTAGGTATATGGAACTTCATTAAGTATACACTTTTCATAAGGAAATTATTTTTACGCGGTTTTTAGCCAAATTTTCAACTTATGTCATACGATTCGTGACATTACTTTAAAAAAATACTCCTTAAATTAGACTGTATCAACTGCCTTCAAACATATATATCATAAACGAGACTAATTGTAACATGTCATTATGTTAAAACGATTTTTCTTCTTAAGTGATGTAACTCTACTACGTTTTTATTTATTATATCATTAACAGGATAATCTGTACCATAAAACAGAAAATACACGTGTGTTTCTGTCTGTCACGGGACATTCTTCCAATAGGTAAATAGTGGCAACATGAATTTTTCATATAGTATTTTGGCTGCTAATTATAAATCAATTGTGCTATTTTAAACTTTTAAAATTACCATAAATGATCAACAAGCGACTAAAGTTATTTATGCAACAGGTAAATATAGTTAAGTTTAAACCATCATTCATACCAGCCAAATTCGGGTAATAAAGCTAGCAAATTAAAAAGTGTAAACTTTACATTGATAATATCTTACAGGAATTTTCAGTGTCTGATTTGATACACCTTTCATATCAGCATAGTTCCCTTACCCATGATGGTCCAATAAATCTGTCGCGGAAGATACGCGATCTACATACTAACTGCCTGAGACTTGAGCAATTGGAGGAAAAATGGTAAATTAACATTGAAATTGTTACCATCGACTGAGCTAACCCTTGGAAATTTACATTCAAATATGTAGATTGCATGGCAAACATATTTCTTTAGAATTCTGCAACCTTTTGTGCAGAGTTTGTGAGCGGTGACGGTATAGCCTCTTTGTTAGTCTCGTGTTTTATTTTGTAGTGTCTTTTTACTTAAAATACACACGAAATATTAAGAATAAAACCATGATTTGCCACACTCTCCATTACCTACCGTCTCTTCACGGCTACTAGGAAACGTCTACCAGGAAGTATCAAACGTGAAGTCCTCTTATAGAAGTATTCTAAGATCAACAGCCAAAAACTTGGTTTGCATAAATGTAAACGATGTTTAATCCAACGTATCCCTTCATACAAATTATCCAAGACTTAGAACTCGAATCCGTTACTTTCGGCTTCAAATCGCGTATGCTAACCTTTCCGGGGGAAATTAATAGACTAAATATCCAATCTCCTCCAAGATCCTGTTATAATTTGAGATGAGTAAATAAATCACGTGTTCCACCTGTTTTGCTAACAGGCATCTGTTATACATTGACCTCACTAATCCTTCTCGTTTTTGCGTGTCTCTCTTTGTATTCGTTTTCTCTTTTCACAAAGCTGCACCGCGGTCAGTCTCTAATTGCATATCTCCCAGGGCGATATTACATGATAACATAAAGATTTAATATTTATTATCAAACAATTTTTGTTTTCAAATCATTTTATCTGTCATAAATTATTATCACTAAACGTATTTGATTATTTGTTTTGATATAAATATCTTTATGTTACAGTATTTTGTCGATATATCCATACCAACTGAAAATAAATAGATGATTCCTTCTACGAATGAGAACTTTTAAGCCACATTTAGTTTGACTACATTTACTCGTTTAGTTATGGAAGATTATTCAGCGGTATAGTTTTATAATTTAATTGATAACCAAATTACTGTGCAAATAGTGTCGTCATTTTGGTACATTTTGGCGTACATTTTTTACCTCTTAGCCTAACCAAGCCATACTAACGCAAGATCTCTACTATACCTAATAATTATGTACTTCACTTTCACAAAAACCCAATTGGGTATAAATCTGTTAAGGTAGTTCTCATTTTATTTCAGTATTTTATATGTCTGTATATTTTGTCTCCCCGGTAGCGTAGTTGGCAGCGTGCGCGCCTAGCGATCCGGCGAATGCGGGATTTTAAAAAATCCGAAAAAGCAGGACTGCATGCCTATTGTGTTGAGTAATTGTCTGACAAACAGTTCTCGTAAAAAATAATCTGACAAGACGTCTTCACATTGCGGAGATCCATATAAAAAAATAATTTATACACCCATAGACGGAAATTTTCAAAGATCAGACTTGAATTGGAAATCTAACTCCATTTGTTTGGTGCACATATTCTGCTGGTATTTTTATATCATAAATATTCATGAAATCTGACAAAGGAAGAGAGAAAAGCCAATTCTTCGAGAAAATATGGTGGCATCAATTAATGCAGGGTAGGATTGTTCGACTTGGAAATAGATCAAACGTTCTCAGATATGTTAAACATCATAAAGCGTTTTTGAGTCCGGCCAAAACACGATATATGCTTGCTAGTTAGGTTAGAACTTTTGGAACCCATGTTGAAGACAGTCTCAATCCTGATCATTTTCCAATCCAATCCTTATCTTCTAATTGACGAAATTCTGGCACTCTGGAAAACCAATAAGTACTTAATCCCCATCGATATACTATGTGAAAGCCAAAATATGAGAAGGCAGAAAATTTTACAGACATTGGCTGCCGATGAAGACAAAAACGAAACGAAGAAAATGCTTTACACAAATAATAGGTTATACAATAAATCGTATCAAATTAAATAATTTAGGTTGATTTCCTTTCGATCACCGATTGATAAGCACCACATATCTGTACTAGAAGATTCAAATTCTGCAGCCATATTCAAAAAATCTAAATTCACAGATATAGGAGTGGATGCCCGACGTGTATATCAATTGGCGGGCAATCTGTCAAATTATTTGTCTTTGAAATTATAGAGATGCATATGTTTCTTATTGCGAGAGGGCGTGGATAGTATGTAACGAATCATTTTTAGTTAGTTAAATCATTTAATGTCATTTCTGTATGAATATTTACATTTGACTAAGACCGGTTTGACGTCGCTCCGCGTACCGAGTCTCAGTGTGTAATCCTAAATTATTTCTGCTCACATGAGTTTGAGTAATACCTATCAGGTAAATTAATATTCTGAATACATCACACGGAGCAGACAAAACATTTTACACAACATGTTGTATGGAGAATGCAGATGTTTGAACTGCACAAACGGAAAAGACGTCGAGGTCATGCAACAAGAGGTGCCTAATCGTGAGCCTTTTGAAAAAAAGTTGAGCTTGGTATGCTCATTAGGTTTGTAGAACGTTTCAACCGTATAATAAGAAAAATAATTTACATTTTTTTATATTAATCGTTATTAACTTAAATATACTTGCAATTATGATGTACCTTCAAATTCAAACTGTGAAAAAGAAATATATTTATTATATAATATAAAACACGATGTTTAGTGAGCGGTCATATTTAGTTAATGGATGTGTGAGTATAGACAATGGATTCAGTAGGTAACACATTCTTCTCTTATTCTTCCGTAACCTGAGTGAGGAGTCATTGCGAGAGATTGTCATGTGTACTTCTGAACTAAGGGTAAAGGGGCTGACTTCAAATATGCAAAAAACAGCTTGTCAAAAAGAAGCCTTAAGATGTGCAAATCTTTATTGTCTATTTCTGTAGAAGTCATATTCACACGGCGGTGATTCATATGCTCCACATTTGGAGAGAACATAACATAAATAATACGTAGCTCATGATCGTGTTCATAATTATATAGGTATCACTACTGATTAATTCACCATGTTCTATCCAAAAGTGGAACATTTAATCTAACCGGTGTGAAGATGTCCATCCCAGAAATGAAGTATATGAATCTTCGGGTCCCATGACAACTGCACGCATGACAAGTACTCACATGACAAGTGCACACATAGATGCATCATTGAAATAAAAGTTTACCTATACCGCAATTACGTAAATTAAGTATAAAATGTCTTAATATTAATTTCTGTGTTAGTGTGAGCACTTCAATGTGTGCGCAGATGTCATGTGAGCACTTCTCATGCGTGCAGTTGTCTATGTGTGCACTTGTCATGTGAGCATTTGTGCAGCTGTCATACGTGCAGTTGTCTGGTTACTGAATCTTCGCAATGCGAATATTGGAATAGCTATCAACAGACTTACTTAACCTGTGGAGTTATCATTTTATATCATTAATCATTCGCTGTAAAATGGAGTTCTGTTTAATAGAATTAATTTGAATTATTCCATAGATAGAAGCTCAGTTGTACGAAATTTAGATAAACTTTTTTCAGTGGAACATGTCTGCATTCGAAAAAATGCAGTCAAAAAGTTTATTTACCGAAATATTTATAATTTTAAACTAACATCCAACATATTATAAAGCACTGTCAGACTTTAAATGAAAATACAAATATCGGATTAAATAAAATTTAAATATCCATTTTATGATATTTAACATTTAAAATTATGAGAGATATGATTAAAAGTCGGTAATATGATTAAAATATCGGTACATACTTTACTAAAAGCTTTTCGTATGATACAATAGCTTTTCAGTACAATTTTTACCGCCACAAAATTAAAAACTCCATATATTTAAAATATTTAAAAAAAATCCGAACCAAGTTACACTTACTCAACAACGACCTAACATTGAAAAAGTTAAGCTCGGTATACACACTCTTATTATGAAATTTCATACAAAAAGGCAAGTTTTTTAAATATTTTATCAAGTCTTTCTTCTACACCATTTTCATTCGAAGTTGCAACTTTTAGAGAAAGAAACATTCGAAAGTTGTAAGACGAAGTTTTTTAATTTATAGTTTATAACACGGTTTTTACCGGTTATTCTTTAATGTCATATCACAAGGGGGATGTTTGATAACTTCTCATATATTCTTTTTAGACCATACAAAATATATTCTATTATTTAATATTTTAAATAGTCACAGCCAAGTTGTTGTTAATTTTCTTATTTTAAAACTAATTTTGAGAACTGGAAGATTTAATAAAAACAAGGAAGAAGAAACTTGTTTAAGAATAAAAGAGAATGCCAAATGTTAGTCAGAGATATAGTGACAAAAAAGATGTAGTGGCATTTACATCAAACACTTAAAATTATAAGACAATCACTCCCTGAATAGCTTCCCGTTTGTAAAAGGCTTAATAATCGACCTGTCTCGTAATATTATATTAACTCTTTTAGGGCACTTGCCGCAATGTATATTATCTTGCCCCATACGCTAGAGATTTTTGAGATATTAAAACAGGTAACACAAATAATTTGAGACTTACACAAATAATTTGAGACTCACAGATGTTTGGTGTGACCTCGCATTATATGTGTCATGCGTATGCATTAATACGTCAATGAATTTATGTCAGATCTAGAATAATTTACTATTAGTAAGAGAAATCATTCCGACTCACGGGTGAGTCGTTGGCGTACAAAGCACTTCATCGCCAGACTCACCGGTGAGTCATTGGTGTGCATACGGTTAAATGTATTCACACAATGAAATAAATATTATTAAATAAGTTCATTAAATGGGATTTTTTTACCGGAGTTCGTGAAATTATTTTACGTAGTCATTTAGTGACTTACTCTGTATACTTCTGCTTACATCTTTTCTGGTAGTATGTGTGTAGACCATACCCTTCAAACACAATCTTCTTATAAAGCGCCACAGCTTAAAATGCATAAGCCAGAGGTAAATAGCGTATATTTCAGACGCATGCAATATTTTTAAGTCTCGCTTTACTGACTTCTTACTCATTAAGAAAACCGTATTATTGTATACCCGAAGCAATCCGTTTCTTCTTCAAGACTAATAGCAGTTTCTTCATATTATGTCCAATTTGACTTGAGGCAAGTATATTATGCGTTTACAAGTGGCTGACATGTTATTTGTCCGATTATCTGTTGCTCTTTGAAACGAACGCAAATTTAATGTAATATTTATCACAGTGCAATTTAACCATTCGCTACCCTGTTTAAACGTGGAATTTAGAAAATATACGCTGTTATCAAATAAAGTTGTTTTTAAATCATTGTAAAATAATATGAATAAGTAAAAGACAAACGTGTATTGTGATCCATTATTTGAAAGTAATATATTGTATTAGTAAATTTCAAATATCATTTGTGCACTTTGAAAAACATTTTATTTATTTTATTATATTTTTTCTAAAGAAAACAACTACTATCGATATAACAATAACTAAATAATCACAAAATCCAATACTCGATTGCGTAACGTTGACTAGTATCTAATATATCCCCAGATTTATTTAAATATTATACATTTGACAGTGTTAGCTGATATATTGTTGTGCATGCTTTGGAGTTGGATGTTTCGGCTTCAATTCTTCATAAATCAAATAAGTGGACTGGATTTCCATCGGCTTGCAAAATTAGTGTGCATCCTTCTGGAAAAAATCTGTCAAAACATCACAACACATTGTAGAGATCCATAAATTCCATTTCTGGAGTGTACACAATTTTCAGACTCATATCGATTATGGAAAGGAAAAAGGGCGTAACCTACACGGAACCAATTTTACTGGAGGTATACAAACGTCTATTTGATTATTTTACGTCAAAGTCTTTAACGCATGAAGACTAAAATTAGTGTTTCATCTACTTAATATGATATTAATTGAATAAATTAATTAGAAAACCAATCAAATTAATCAGGCGGAAGACATTTTTCTTGGTCGGAAATTTCGTAAGCCATCCTTTTTTCAAACAAGCTAAATTTATACACCGATTCTGGATTTTCAGCTTACATCATTTTATAGACCGTGAATTGTGATTGTCGAATAAAAGCTCTTTTGAAAAATTTAAGGTTACGTCCTTTTTACTTTCTCCAGTCGATATGATCTACTTTTAAAAATACACTAGAATAATCTTATATTATAACTAATAATAGAGACACTAATAAAAAAAATCGATAGACATTAAATTTGTTTATGTATAATCACGCGTGGTAAAATTAATAATAAAACTGGGTTCACTTTTACCGATCATAAATATGAATATCAACATATATAACAACGTATGATTATAATTCTTATTTTTTTTTTTTAAACCATGTTCGCTCCCAATCTGGAGCATATGGATCTCCACAGTATGAAGATATCCACTCCGAGTGGAGTATATGGTTCTCTGTAATGTGAAGACGTTTTGACAGTTTATCTTTTTACGAGAATCGTTTGTCAAACAATTGCTCAACCCAATGGGAATCCAGTCCTGAATTGTTAGATTTAAAAAAATCCAACACCAGATGGGGATTCGAACCCGCATTCCCCGGATTTCTAGTCGCGCACGCTACCAACTGCGCTAACCAGGGATAACCATTCTTATTAGCGAATAAAAATATTTATGCGTTAACTAGTCTAAAAAAAAAAGAAAAAAACTTATCTATAGCATTGAAGGCTGTGGTTTCAGTAAAATTCTGAAAATTCTTTGAAGTTGGTCGCATTCATTTTCAAGTTGTTTATTTTTACACGCTGAACAAATTTTCCCCTTTTTTTATTTTATTTTTGCAAACAGTTTGCATTTAACAAGCCTCCAGCAAAATGTGCATACGATGCGGCCGTTTTATCATTTACTACCATTTACGAACACAGTCCTATGTTCACATAATTACAAAATGAGTGCTTGCAGTTTTAATCCTAATTGAATAGCTATGTTAAAATAGTTTCAACGTTTTATTTTTAATTCTAGATGACTACTTCAGATTGAATTAATGTTTAAAAATATTTTCTGTATCTAAAATTGGTCTAACTAAATTTTAATTACAATTTATTTTTATATTTTATACCAATTTAGTTATAATTGACATCTTTCTAGTGGAATTATTAATTACATCAATTTGGTTTAATGCTGTAGTTATTGGGTTCAAATCACGCGGCTGAATACAAAGATATTAATAATCAAATGATGCAGAACCGGATGATTAATTTGTTGAGCGATTCGCTTTGAATTCTAATTGTTTTATTGGATATGTTTTCATATTGTGGAAATCCATGTTGCCTATTTCGGGAGTAAACATCTTCACATTGTAAAGATGTACGTGTTCGACTTTTGAAGCTAAAGGATAATCATGGATAATGATTTCTCTATTCAATTAAATGTCCATATTTTAATTTCATGTAACATAACATGCCATGGGCTTGATAAGTAATCATTTTTTTTGCTCACACCGGCTGAACCACCAGAGATCTTTAGCTTTCCCATATTATCTCGAGGATGATATTTAAGTAGTATATTGACAGCTTTTTATGAACTGTACTCAATGTTATATCAAAAGTGTAATACCACGATGCTATCATCCAGTACCTTCTAAAGAGACAACCTCATGTGTGTTCATTAAAATTTATCTTAAATTTATATAGAAAGAAGAATATAAACTCCTGAAAAAAATCGTCAGTTCAAAAATACAAAGTAATGCAAATTTATTGATCAACCGCAATTAGAATTCGAGAAGCATTTTTCTTTTGTAAATACAGACACAATCGTAATACAGTGATTATGTAACTTACAAATTTGCTTGCGCTTGGTCTAAGCCATTACTTCACGGTTAGGTACATTTCCTGCACTGACTTTCAAGTAGTTTTCTACCAAATCAGATTCACAGGTTGGCAACACTGATAAAAGTAAATTCCACATCTGCATATTTGGTTGTCTGTGGAATTCAGTTTATCTGAATGTACACTATCGAACGGAAGTAGTTTTATTTTGGTAATAACTATTTGTATTTGCATGTGTATTTTTTTAAATGCAATGTGAAAGAACTATCAAATAATGCATTCAACATAACAATCTACAGAAATAATGTAAAAAAATATACAAAATAACACCAATTAGCTTGAGTTTAAATAATGTGTACATACAATTGCATATTTTCAATCTACGTCTAAGGTTGAGTAGAATGAACGGTAAATTTCCAACTTTTTAATATTACGTATCGAGATAATTCATTTTATGGATATCTGTTTTATGTATGTTGAATTTAAACCTTAAATTGAGTTTTATTCCTTGTGTTAGTCACAGTTAAGTTAATATTAATAAAGAATCAGAGCTTTGGGTTATTCAAATAACTTTATTAGGCTGTTTTACCTTAATGTAATATGTGAAGATTTTGCTACACGAATTTTTTTTGGAAAGGGGGTTGTTGTCCAAGGTGTTAATGATGGGGGTTTTTGACCAGATGGTTATTACAGTTTAGTTTCAATTATGTCTCTGAATAGTACTACGACTATAATTTTCTTTTGTAACAGTAATTGAAACAGTTTTTGCATAATTTCATTTCAATTTTACTTATCATATCATTTGACTCATTTCAATAGTCTTGAAGAGAATATTTTTCAAAAGATTAAATTCTTCTAGGTTTTACGCTAGGAAATTATTATTACAGAAATTTTTCAAAGGATCTCGGTGGCCTTTCAGATTTCCCGGCCTTATTGTTAGATAAAGCTTTGACATTAACACTACGCGAAGACTTTTAAGCTTCCTAAACTCAAACGTAATAGTTGATAAACGTTTTCACTTCAACACATGAAAATTCATCGTTAAGCCAATAATACTTGAAAACAACGAGAAACTCTTTTAGATATAATAAAAAAAATGATTATTTATTTAATATATCATTTCCAAAATTTTTTAAATATATAATTAGTTTTTGTAAGCTATTTCGATATAAATTTATTTTTTCTTGAAATATTACAATTTTCACAGGAAAGGATAGTTGAATTCTACTCAGTACAGATTATTGATAAGTGTATCAGCTTCAGCACCGAAATTAAGGATTAAAAACTCGTAGATGCAACGATTTTTGGTCATCCGATCCTTGTGAAAAAAAAAAATGTTATATGTTTGCTCACTGCCCACATATAATGTAGCCTGAAGA
>JAGVSQ010000537.1:4487-38019 GCA_022683975.1 Rhyacophila evoluta | reverse complement strand
GAAATTTTGTTGTGCGGCCCGGTAGGAAATCTCATTTCCAAAATCTGGCCCGGCTGCTGAAAAGGTTGGACACCCATGCTTTAAACCAATGTTTTAAAAGCCTTTTACAAGAGGTTCGGGAAAAGTTTTACCATGTCACTGATGAACAATTTTTCGCAAATTGAATAGTTATAAAACTTTAAAAAAGTTCTGTTCCTTTAGTCGTATAAAAATAGTAATGGTAATTTAATAATATGAAATTTATTATTTTTTATTAAGGTATTATTTGTAACGTTAAGATCTAAATCCACATTTCAATCATTTCATAAGTATAGAGTGCATCATTTGCTTTAGAATACTAGTTATTGTTCTTTTTTTTACGCATATTTATTCGAATATAATTAATCTTAATTAACCTTTGTTTTCTTGTACATGTTATTGAATTTTACGGACAAAATTAACGTAACTATACTAGATAAAAACGCAGTTATATTGCAGACGTAAATCACGTATTTTTACTCATCCGGTGTGACGAATTGTTATGGTACTTATTTGTATAACATCTAGTATTTGAAATAAAAAAATCTCGAATGTTTACAATGAAATAAATAAACAAATCGAACGGTACGTATTTGCGTGGCGAATAGGACGTAATTGCGTTAACTGAACGATTGAACGAAAAACGTGAAAGTTGTAAGTACAATTTAGCCGCATGGGTTTGGAATATTTTAATACTATAATAATGCTTATTTGATTTGACCGACGCATTCGATTCGGCTCTTTTTTTAATTCAACGATTCAATGAGATTCGGATTCGGTCACTTCGTGGACCGACTCTATTCGAAATTATTTCATTTGTGTTTTATCTTTTGGAAGTCGGCACTACACAAATAACGTTTTATGTTTTTAATGAAATACTCAATTCAAATATGTGTTTTAAATAAGATTTTTTTACACTCATATCAGTAATGATAAAATGCAATCACTTTTTCATATGAAAATTCAATGCTTTTACTGTTGAAACTCGCTCTATAAAAAGCTTATTGAAGTTTAATGATACAAGAAGTTGTGTTAAAATAGCCAATTTATTTTATATGACATAATTTTTATGAAAATTTAACGTGCAATATGTGTCAAAAAGCTTTCTTACAATCATTATTTTTGCCAAATGCACTCTGATACGCTGTGTTATGAAAGTATGTTTTTTAAATTTCATTACCATGAATTTATTATTTACATTTTTTCTTGACTTAAAATAATCATCATTAACCACGAACTCATATATCCATGATAGGTTATGCTTTCTACCAAAAGCTTCCCTCATTTTTCCATAATTTTTTTTTCGATTTTGATTTTAAAAACCCTATTCCACGAATTCATCTCTAATATAATTTCTCAATAATTATTTTTAACTATATTTACAAAGACTTCAGTTTTATAGATAGTTATTCGAGTGAGACTTGATTAGCAGACTAGTTCTATTTCTAAATATCATCAATTGATTATCGAAATAGATCTCGTAAATTAAAACTTAAATATCCACGTTACAAATGTTGTAGCAAACAAGTCCAACAAGAAATAATAGAATGCTTATTACATAATATTTCAATAAATATAATAAATACAAAACGATAACATCAAATTGGTCGATACTATACACTTTTATAATAAAAAAAAGATTTATATGTACCGTACCTATAACTTGCGAAAATTATTTTTTTATTTGAATTCTTGCAAGAAAATATTAAGCGTATATATTTTCTGAAAAAAAAGTATGGTATGGTATTTTAAAACAATTTTATCACACTATTCTATAATCTTCGTATGTGATAGATTTAATAATCTTTAATTAAAAACAAAAAATATTTTGTGTCCATATTTAAAAAATATAGAAGCCATAAGTACTAAATTAATATTCATATTTTGACCATACATTATGGCGCTGTATAATTAACGTTGAAATCATATGAATATATTAGACATTTTCATGAAATTGTAATTAATGAATAAAGCGTAAGTGCCAAGTAAATTCATTGGAGTTATGTTCAAAAGGAAACTCGGAGTGGTACTGGTATTGTTAATTGAATGAATGCTGGGGCGAGCTCACTCGCATGTGCCAGCGTTTTAGTTCCGCTAAAATTTTACGTGCCTTCGTTGCAATCATAGAGGCAGTTTAATGAATTTATGAAATCGAGTGTGGAACACTCTTGTATTACAGGAACTGGTACTTGTTTAAGGTATATTATTTACTACGAATATGATTGCATATACCTTATAAATACTCTGAACTTTTACAGGTGCCAAAAACATACGTTTTTAATGTAAATAATTAGTGAAAAACTATTCTAAATTATTTAAAACTGGTAAACTTCCATATGTGAATATATTTAATAGATATATATATATTTAAATTCATAATTCTGCTATATATTCAGAAATATTCAGAAATCGAAATACAACACCAAGATAGAAAATATCAAATATAGGTATAGAGTTTTGTTACTTTTTTATCTCAATTAATTTTACATGTATCTCATAGGTACACTAAAATTGTATTATTTTTTTTAATTTTTCAATTTGGAGATTTTGAATACGGTACTTGCATTCTTTTTCGATCATATTTTTATAGAATATATATGAAACATAACTACAATCCACGGTATTAATAATATATATAATGATTCATGTAGATTGTATGATTTAAAAAATAGCTGACATCCGACGGTCGTACAAAATTCGTTAATAAAATGAAACAATCTTAAATAAGACATTAAATGACACATAGTTTAAAATTCATATGGAAAGAAATCTATTCTTAAACGGGTTGTTGTGAAAGATTAAAAACTCATTAATTTTTTTTTTCAGCAATAATTTTCAGTATAACAAACTTTATATTTTTAATAATTTTGGTATCTAAGTTTCCTTGGAGAGAATATGTTTTAAATTTATCCATATCTCGGCTGATTATATTTGCATGAATAAGAGTATATGTTATTATTATTCTATATTGCACGGAAATTAGTAGTTTAGAATTAATAAACAATGATAACGAAATTACTGGAATGAAAGTCTTCATAATTACATTGACAAAGAAAGCCGGATGAATACACATTCTTACGACGAAAGTTATTATGTTTGCTACTTGTATGACAAACAAATCGTGAAAATGTATGGAATCATAATAATAATTACAGGCTTGTGTCTCCCCTGATATAAAGCTCCGTCTTGATGAACGGCTGAAAGCTTTTTGGAAGGTAGACAAAGGCAATCAACACACACGAAAGAGAAAGATGGGGGCGAGAGGTGGCGGTGGGTGGCCAATATTGTGTTACGTGTCGCATGAAAGCTCAAAGGGTGTAAAATATCTCGATACGCATACGATTTTTAAAATCATCCCGCGAAAGAATTTTAAATGCATTTCAATCTGAAAATTACTGCATAATATTATATATCTCTCCCCGATAACGTAGAGATTAACGTGCGCATCTCGCATCTACGAGATGCTAGTTCAATTCCTAAGCCACCCATATTTAAAAAAAATCATCCAATGAATACACAAATTTCCCTGAAAATTAACTTATCAAGACCATGTTTTCACATTAAGGAGGTCCATACACTCTACTCTCGAAGCGGATATAGTGTTAAAAATATGTATTATATTAAACATATATTAATTTTTATCTGCTATGTATTGTCGATATTTGCAGATCGTTATAATTTTATAGTGTACACTATATATTCTACGTATATATTTTGTATATAATAATAATAGTTATGAATAAAATTTGCATTAAAAGTAAATGAAATAAAATGATTTATTTGATTCTTAAACGCGTTTATTATAATCTTCCATCGATAAAAATATCTCAGAATGATGACTTCTGTTACATAATATGTATGATTTATAGATATACAGAGAGAATGGAAGAGTATTTATTAAAAGTCATTAATCAATCATAAATTATCGATTTATCAAATATGGTGGATTAGCGAAAGTGATTTTAAATTATTATTCAAATGCCCAGTATTATTTATGCTGTATCAGAAAAGTTTATTGAAAAGCTATATTATTTAAAAAAATAACATAAATACACAATTATAGCGTATGCTTTAATTGGTCAATAATTACGATATGTAATTGATTTCTTTATTATTGCTGTCTGCTGATTTTCATAAATTGTTTATGAGCTGAAAGCTTTGTGTGTATGCTATTTGTAGAAGATAAAAGATAATTTTAATTAATGCCCAAATCGTTTGTTAATGCTTTCGTAAACTTTTCATAATAAATAATAGCAGTTTCTTGATATTGATTTGAATACAATGAAATTATTGAATCCGTTTCCGCTCATTGTGTTCTTTCTCCATACAGCATTAACAAAACCATATGCCATGTGTTTCAATCGTGCCATTGTGGGGGTGTACATCGCATAAAGCATTTACTTAGTCATTTCGCTACCCGTCCATTAATAAATTTACTCAGTGTTCTGTTATTATTGTCTGTCCCTTTTTGATTTCCTGTTCACAATACCGTGACGCTTAAATTCACATAAGCATTTAGGGGTTGCCTATTTGTGATTGCTTACTCTCCGTCCCTCTCTAAAAAGCTACAGTCGAACGCACTACATTCCAAATACCACGTCAAGTAATGCGTATTTATTTCCTGTCTTGTTTTGTCGCATTGGAAAACTCATTTCCAATTGATGTATCATTGTGACTTTAATCAATATAAAAAGTTTGTTTCGTTAGTTGTATATATGTGAGAGGGTAAAAGCGGGTGAGTTGGACTGATTTGGAAGTTGCCATTAGAAAACAATACAAAGTTTTACGTTTGCCCTCAGTTGGTTTGAATACGAAGGCGTGAACTGTAAACAGCATTGAAATTGAAAAACACGTACGTTGCAAGGTGTGTTTGTTTACTCAGCCAGTAAAATTGTTTTGTTTGAAGAGGAAATGATGTGTTTTCTTTGTCATATATGTGTTGATGAGCGTCATTATTTTTGTGTCAATTTTTAAATATTTGATTGAAAGCAACGAAATTGTATTTATGATAAATCCAATAGCCTGTGACATGTTTTAAAACAATCATATCAAAAAGATTATTTATTCATAGGCTCAAACAACAAGCCGCGCTTAGTATAGGTAATTGTTAAGCAAATATATATGAATTAACATCATTTTATCCAATTTGTATAATATTTAAATATATAGTACTATTTCATCGGTTTTATTTAATTTTAGTACTTAAAACATTAGTATCAACCAAGTTTTTTACACTTCTTTTAACCCCAATCAATTATGCTTTTATTAAATTTGTATTTCATTAGCGCTATTTATTTTAAAAAAAAAAACATAAACATCCTTTCTATTTTTTCCATTTTGTTAATAAAATATTTGAAAAATATGTTTTTGAAATACATGCATATTGATAGTGAGTTTGACAACTCAAAATTTTACAAAATCAAACTTTTATTAGAAACCGAGAAATATTTTACGATTAATTCCATACATATAAATAATAAATATTTACTGGTTCAATTGTTTCGCAGCTGCACTCTGAATAGTACTGTCATGGCGATACAGACAAAGCCAATTATCCTATTAAATTATTCATTTATAAAATCATTCAACTCTTGTGCCATATATTATCGAGGGAATAAAAATTTAATTACTAGATTCAAAATGTGTGTGTTAAATTTGAATATTTCGTTCAAATGTTTTCTTAAACAAGACGTAATTTAATATGTGTAGTAAGCATGTTGATAATTGATTTCCCAGTTACTGTAAATAGCTCAGCTTGTATCATGTAGTGGGGGTTTACAAGTACAACGCTTTAGTTAACATAACTAGCTAGTCATCCCTTACATTCAATTGGCTGGGTGACATTTCACTTAATTGTCGGTTTCATGGGCACACGTCCAAATTGCACAGCTTTACCTACAATCTACGTAGCTATATCAAAGTGTAATCAGCGCACTCTGAATGAGGAGTGATTCTGTGGAAATGGAGAGTGCCAAACAGTGGCGTAATACTGTATATTATATACAGTTGATAGCCTGCATTATGTATAAAAGAACATATGAAAACCATCACATTGAAGAATACTATATTTATGAAGAAATACTACAATTTTCATAAATGAAAACTGATTTATTTTGCAAATATCATTTTTGCCTGCACTTAATAATGGTCGGGCATAATACAAATTTGATAGGATACACAATTTTTTTGTTGAATATTAAATATTATAAGACGAAAATAGAGCACAATTTTATTGAGATTAGTTTAAGAGATATTATTAAATATCTGAATTATATTTGCAAACATACGTATACTTTAGAAAATTTCGCACCATCTGCCATACTATAATTTGAGTTTAATTTTTCTTATACAAAAGTATACATCCGGTATTCATAATATTGACCAAATGTACCATGTCGATGAAAAATTTATTGTATTTTACCAAATTAAATGTATGTGGTTAATACTTTGAATAATGTTATCTAAAATCTTAAAATATTTTTGAAACATGCTACCATTATTATTATTTTGATAAGAACATCGTACTGCTTTTTAAATATATGACATTTGTGATTCGTTTTGCTAAAATTTTAAAAAATAAACAAAATACATAAAACCTGCGCATATGTCGTTTTTAGCATTTCTCGCCATAATCGTGAAAGATGTGTCGTCGTTAAGCATTTAAATTTGAAGAGATAAAATACTTGATTGTGGAAGGGAAAAAGAAAGTACCCTCAATTTTCCTAAATAACTTTTATTCGATAGTTACAATGTATACAACTCAATTCACGTTCTAGGATGAGGATTTAAGCTGAAAATGCTGAAATAGTGTCTAAAATTAGCTTTTAAGTTTGAAAAACAAAGACTTGTGAAATTTTCTTGCAGGGAAAAGAACCTCCACCGCATCAGTTGTATTGGTTTTTTCTTAAATCACTTACTAAACAAATATCATATTGGGTGAATAGAATACTAGTCTTAGTTTTCATATACTTTAAAGTTGTTCTATGGAATTTTTCGCTTTAGATTATGATTTAAAATCATTAAATAAACGTTTTTTGTGCCACTTGTAAAATTTGTTCTGCGTATGTTACGTCCTTATATCTTTCCACAGCGATAAAGAAATTGTAATATTTTTTGATAATATTCATGCTTGATAATAACTGCTTAAAATTGTAATTAAATTGTTATACAACAGTTCGCTTAGGTATTTTTTTTGGTAGGGCTACATTTTAATGTACTGTATAATAAATAATAACATTATAGTAATTGATTTTGAGTAAACAATAGTAAGTGACTTCGACAATTGATCCACGGGGATATATTGTACGATACGACGCTAATAAATGCAGTTCGGACCCACAAACGAATTCCGATACGCCGAATATTGCCTACATACTAATTGTTGTGCGAATGTAATTACTTAATGCAATTATTATTGGGCGCATCAGGAATGCTCAATTAGCTACCGCAGTGGCACACAGTGTGGAATATTATGTCCTCGGCGTGCAGCGTCAGGACATACCAGTAATATTGTTTGATGAGCAGCTATCATGGTCGTTTGATGCATGGCAAATGGGATAGTCTTTGAGTGCCGTTATTCCGCTTAAATTGGTTTAAAACATAGAGGTTACTGGAATGGAATACTGTCAATATGTACAGTCACGGTCACAAATGTACACCGACCAACTATATCGTACACCACTAATTAATTTTGCTCCATCAACTGTCAATCTGTGAGGATAATAATGTTTCGCCTACTCAACATTAACAAAATGTATTATAGGTTCGAATCATAAAGTTTGTATTGATATATTGCTTAAGTAATAGTCAATTTATCATCGATCTTTTTTCATATTCGTAAATGCATTTATAAACTTAACCATCAATATGCCACGGCCAATTGCCATAGATTGCGAAGTAAAATTCCACATCTTCATGAGGATATTTAAAAATTCAAAGATATAAAACCGGGAATCTAATGTGGCTGGGATTGATATGCTCTACACTTCAACGGGACATAGCTTAAATATAAAAAAACGCATAAATTTATATGTACAAGTATATACATATATTGCTGTGTGTATTGTTTCATAAGATGAACCATATTATTGATAGTTATTTCGATTATGATACTCAACTTATTATAATAGTATTATTACCAGTGCCGCGCCGTGGGTATGCGTCTTTGTGCTTAAAGTTTTTTAGAACTATCCATTTATACATGCTTAGTGATTTATAGCTTGCATTTTTTTAACCTTCCAGCCGTTTCTAAATAGTATTTAAAATTATCTTAACTTTTATAGTATACTTGTTTCGTTTAGGCAAATATAATTGCACGTAGAAAATACTGGCGTATTTATTTCATTTTTTTTTAAATGGGCTGATTGTATTCGGGCGCTCTTGTGCGGTGTACAATCTGGATATTAGCACGGCTCAGCCTTGATTATTCAATTGTAAAAAAAAAAAATATATCCATAGTTGTAAATAGTTTTAGTACTATTATTTGTCAATCAGACTGTTTTAGCATGTAATCAAGTTCTGCATTTTCGGATTTTTAGAAAAATACATCGGATGTAGAAATCAAACACGCATTCTACGGATGCGAGGTACTAACCTGTACGCTACCGAGGGGATATATCAGACTTATGAGATGATAATAATGATCCGATTTATAAATACACTTGTACTATTTATTGAAAGATAGTTATTAGTTTCTTTGGTTTCAGCATATCGCTCAATCCGTTAAAATTAATGTCCTGAATTTGAATAAACACTATAAAAATGTTGAGGTTAAAGCCACGAGCGCTGGTACCAAAACGGATGCGTTTACCCACTGAGGCGATGAATAACCCAATAAAACCCCACAAATAATATCATTATTTTTCGTGTGGTAATAAATAAAGTGAAGATAAATAGTGTAATGATTTATTGTAATAGTATATTGCAATGCTAGAAGGATTATTATACAAGCTTCAATCGGTACTTGAAACGAGTCGAGGCATCGTATTGCCCTGCGGTTACGTGACGAGCGTATGACGCGTGCGGGTGCGGTTTGCGGTTAACTCAATAATACGAAACGCGATTTTCTACCGGTCCACTCGGAATGATCATACCAACACCTTACAGTAAATAGAAACGATATATGAAAGTTGATATAATTATCAATTTACGTTTAGCATTTATTTGCTTATTATATCTAGGGTTCCGGTTGAATACTTCAAGAATTTAAGATTTTCTTTATATTTAACGTCAACCCTAGAGCATAATATTTCACGTTGCATTCTTACATTTTACATACTGGTATCTTGTAATTAAGTAACAATTTAACTGGATCTAGACTTGTGTACAAACTATTGTACCACGTCCTCGAATAAATGGGTAACATACAATCCCTGCAAAGTCTTTTAGTGCATTTTAGCACTAAATTATAGTATCACTGAAGCATTTATTATTAGCAAGGTATTTCATTTAAATCGAATATTATAAACTGTTTAAAGAAAATAAATCTTCGTATATTTAAAGTATTTTTAATATGAAGTTTGAAAACTATACATTTATCTATATCTAAATCTACTAGAATACTGAATATGCCATTTTGTCAATATTAAAATTGAGTATTTTTAACTAAGCTTCCAAATAGAATCACTTTAAAATATCCGTACTTTCACTTAAGAGATTATTTGGAGTATATATTTGAATTTTTAAATTTGTATAATTCTTGTGATATTATCAATCCGTATGGGATTTGTTAAGGATTTGGGATATAAATATACTGTATTGACAGTTATGTGAGAAGAATGTAATGTATCGTCTTCCACTGTAACCACAATAAATATACCATTGTACGAGTTACATAGATCGCTTTCGATTTAATAGCATCGAACTTGCACACGTATGAATGCAGAATACCGATCTATGCACCAGTATGCTTAGTAAAATACCAACGATTCTCAAATGATATTAAATTACCACGTAAGCAGATTTGGCAAACCCTAAATTAAGTTTAAAAAACTATCACCAACATCGGTATTTTAATATAATAGTGTTGGAATTTGTCGAATTAGAATCTTATATAACATGTTCACTTTATATAAAACAAGTGCAATTGTATAGCTGAAATAAAATAAATATACATGGCACAGCTTAGGTATAAATGCTGATCTTTGAATTGATCGTTGTATGCTTTAAAATTAAAGCTTTAAAAAACACGCGAAATTGATTACGGTTATGGCATTCAAATCCAAAACCTTTGGATAAAAGAACGACATATTTGCCACTGTTTTATCGTAGAAGATAGAATCACGTTCAGTTTCGTGAGTAAAAAGCTTTTAAGGTTTCCGTAAATTTAAATTGAAAACCTACATTTAAATAGAAATAATAAAAATTTGATTTAAAATCGGAATTATGAATAATGTTTTGCATAGTGACTAACATTTTCATTTAATAATTCAATATTTTATACAGTAATATTGATATTTAAAAATCAGCTCTGTCTATGCGCCATGTAAAAAAAAAAAATCAGTAATGATAGAGTTACTTTTGTAATATTTAATTTAAAACGATTAGTTTCAGGTGTTAATAATCAAAAGATATACTAAAAAAATTGAGTAATTTCCTAACAAGTCTCAACCGCAAGTAGCTATGTATCATATTTGCTTAGAAGAAAAAAAGTTCTATTCTAAATAGACTCCTCGTGTTCCGCGTTTCCACTGTTTATTTTCTTTGCTTATATCAGCTCTCTTGTCTGCCTGAGAACATAATAATTCCTATACAATCATTACACAGTGAAGTACACAATAAACGAGCATTTATTTTTTTTTGTAAATTTTATAATTCTTACGAGATTTTATTTGCATTATTCACATTTTTTGTGTAGAGATTTTTATCATTTGTGTAATACAACTGCACCGCGTCAAGTGAATATATTATGAAACTACATTTAGCCACATTTGTTTTATTAAATTATACCCAAAATATTAAAGATAGAAAAACAAATAGACATTTATCTTAAATTCCCAAAATTTATCATGGTCCTCTGTTGATGGAAATTAGCCTCAATTTATGACGCGGAAACGACATAATTATTTTAATTGACTCATTTCTTAGTCAACTAGAAAATAGTTTCAACAGTTGTAAATATAGTCCAGTTGTGATCTATTTTCACCGAAAGTTTACAAGTTTGGATGGTTTTAATTTAATGGGGTAATAGATCATAATATACGACATAATACGAAAACTATTACCTCGAGATATTTGCACACTTTAAAAAATAGTCTATAAACGTTTTGAAAGTATGAATCGAAGTAAGACTCTAACACGAAGTTAAATAATAGTAAATGATCAACTGGGATAATATTCTTTTGTATTAAAATCTGTTTAAATTTATTCAGATATATTCCACTTAAAGATTACAAAGTACCCAATCAATATTATTCAAAAAAATGGACATATATAAATATTAAACAAAATTATTTGTAGATTATAAAGATATTTTTTAATATAATACGCATAGTCAATGGAAAATTGTCTTAGTCAATATTTGCTTATCATAAATTAAAGCGGACTTAAAGATAAGAATCAGAATTGTACAATTACAATCGTAATATTGTTCAGTAGATTTCTTAATTTTACCTGTTTTTGACGATGTGGCGTTGACGTTTTCACGTTTCCACTTCTGTAAGGTAGCATGGTGCGTAATGAAGGAGACGTTTATATGTTACTATTTACTCTACAAATACGTGTGTTTGATCAAAACACAGGAATCCGTAATCTTGGGCAGGATGTTTGACGAAGCTATCTCCATCTTCTTTGTACTTAATTATCTCATACATAAGTGGACCATTGTTCTTGATCACGAACTACCGGAAGAGAATATTTTACTATCTTTTTAGTTTTACAAAGATGGATTAAAAACGTTTTGTTTTATGTTAACCATATTCCTCTTTGCACTTCTTTAATTTCGTTCATATGTACAAAATATAATTTAATTTTTCTTCTACCCCAAAATTCCCTAGAAAAATACATTCAAAATATATTTTGACGAACAGTTTGAACGGAAAAATTATCACGAATTAAGCAATTCAATAAATATCCAAGATTATTTTTTCTACCTATTCGTACAGTCATTTATAATTATTTTATTTTAAAAAACTAGAAAGTATGTACTAGTTTTAAATGCCCACTGTCATCACTCACCTGCAGTTTTCAAAATTGCACGTTTCAGGATAAATATAATGTTTTATGGTGCTGTCTACTATGTGTATACTTGATAACACAATTGAAAATGATTTAATTTTTCTGAATCATTTATTTTTGTAGATTTATAGAAAAAACAAGGGATATTATTGGTCGTTATATATTTATTAATCATCTTCAGTTTATCTGTATTTAAATTTTCTGGTATTTTTATTTGTGTATATTTACGTTATACTATAACGCACTGTCTATTAAGTAATAATATACAAATAATACAATCAATAAAATATGGAGCGACTGTCGATTACTACTCATATTTCCGTTCTTAGATCATTCTCAAGACTTCAAATTATTAATATAAGTACATTTTTATACATTGTTTTATGGACATTGTTAAAATAACCGAAAACATCAAATGATTCAGTTCTACGACTATCATGTAATATATGAGTAACTGAAATGTGTGTGATATTTTTAAGTTGGATGATTTTATAAACATACTTCATAGTTTGTATTTCTTTTTTCATAACAACTTGAGTTTATCTTAATATATATACATCTGATACATATTCAATAAAGAAGTTCACTTGTCATCACTTTAAAAAAAAGGTAACATATATTTATTTTTAAGAGATATCTTCGTGGGAAAAAGATATAAATATAAACAAGACTTTGTTAGCACCCCATTTACATAATAAGCATTTGTTTACGGTGCATGTCACTTGCTTGTCTATTTCGTATGTTTATTTAAAATAATACTCTCAGTTACTATTTACAAAGAAGTCTAAATGTTTTAATTTGACCTCAGAATCTGAATAATACTAATTGCATATTGATCTATATCAAAGAAAGAGGAAAAAAATCAATCAACAATTGATTGAAAATGGTTAGTGTCAGATTATTTATTCGTTATCAAGCAGAAACTCGAAATGATCAAATGAACTAATTCTGAATTATAAATAGTTTTATTTAAAACTAAAACCTTTACAACGCGTAGATTATATACATCGAAATTTATAAAATAATGCAATGCTTAATCATATATTGTCAATGAAAATTCTGAGATACATGAAATCACTGAGTTATCATTTAATTATTTAACCGTATCCGTTTCGAATGTAGATAAATCGTTACTTAGAGATCTCGACGGTTTTTATTTAACGTGAATCAGCCGTCAGTTATTCATTTAAATCTTTGAGCACACAGTTTTGGTTGAGTTCGACACTAACTTTATAGCTTTAAAAGCTGCATTAAACTTTTAATAGTAGATTTTTAACTACAATCGGTAATTTTATATTGGTATATGTAAAAAGACTATTAGGTAGGATTATTATCTACACTATTCTTTCGATATTAAATATAATAATAATTCTACTGTTTTCTGAGGCTGCCACTTGATTTTAAAATACTTTAATAAGCCATTTGTTATGATTTGAAAAGAAACGGGAAACATAAATAAATATAACGTACATACTTACTTGATATTTTCGTTGTTAATTTCTTCTGTGAAATGTTTCATCTTCTTACAAACAGAATTTGCGTGAGTCAATATATGGATTCGTAAGCAATTATGAATTATTACGAAATGATTGTTTTGATAAATAAACTCTCCCGACGCATGTTTTAGTGAATTTATTTACATAAATTATTAAGTTTATTTTAAGCTTACAATGAATGTTTTCTTTCGTTTCAATGTTGGAAACATTTGCGTCGGATGAAATGGTATTTGTCAGTCATCACTTTAATATTTAATCGTTTTATGAAATATTATGATAACAAACCATATCGGTGCACTTATTTAGACATACAGCTAGTATTCACATCCAGATGCTAGGATTAGACTTTTTTTACATTTGATAGTGTGTATTTAACTGTTTTGTTATACGACCTCTGCCAGAAGCCATTATTGTATAAACGGATTATCCAAAATGCTTATTCAAATTATTAATACTGCATATACAATACACGCATATTGATTCCAGACAGCAAATAAATCACAACATCTAGAACAATTTAAGTTAATTACTTCTAAACAATCAATTATACGTGTACTGCAGTAAAAATACATCTATATAATGTAATACAACATAGTGTCTCCCAAAGAAAAAGTAATTCATAATGTAAAATTATTATTAATTTGTGAAAGGCTTTCTCTAAAAGTGTTTTTACATTTATGTTTTTTTTTTGCTTCAAAGTTGTGATGCTATCTATAATCAATTTGTTTTTTTTTTTTTTTATATTTCGACCAAATTAATACAACGTAAATACAATATCGTCTGCGTATGGTTAAGTGAAGCATTATCAACGTTATGTATGACATCTCTATGAACCGATAAAACATTAGTTAATATTTTTCTACTATAACCATGTGTTCAAAATATATTTATATAAAATACAGTAGTTCGCAAAATAAACTTTCCAAAAGCAGTAGTTATTATTTTAATATTTGGTTAAATTTCTAGCAAGGATTTTATTCATCAAACCAATTGTCAAAAATTATCCATCTCTCTTAATAGTGGTGTAAAATATATCATGTGATTAAATTAATGTGTTGATTGTGATGATGGTAAACTTCATTTAACTGTAAGTGTAATAACGATATCTTTCAATGGATAACGTCGAAATACCCAGACTCTATAATTTAATATAGACTATATTATTAAATATAAAATACAAGTCTATTTCTGTCTGTCACAAGAACTCCTCCCAAATTATTAACGGTGGTGACGTGAAATTTCAACATGTTATATTGATTGTCATTTTTAGGCTAACTGTAGTCTATTTAAATTTATACATTGTCATTTGTAACAAACGATAGACTTAAACTATTATATACAGCAAAGTATTGGGATATATTTGTAATAACAGGATGAATGGAATTAATTTGAATAAAGATTGGGTTTGAATTTATCTCAGAAAAAGCTGGGCAATAAAGATAGTACAATATAAAGCTCATAGCCCTAAAAAAAGTAAAAAGTAACGTGTGTGTTTTATATATTTTAACAGGAAAGAAAATAGTTAGTCATCGAGACTGTAAATGGCTGTGAAATATTTAATTTTTTATGTCCGTCCGCAACAAATTAGGTTACATAATCCGAGTTCTTTGCACACTTTAATAACTCACATCTCGGGGTGTTAAGTGTTACGGAATTGGCTGTGTGATTTTAATGTATGATTTATGTGGCATTCATTGAGTGTAAAATATTAAAGTTGTTCAGAATGCTTTTTTCAAATCGAAACCATGTGTCGGTGTTAAATTGAAAGATAACCATCTCGACTCAAATAATAAAATAAACAGTAAAACGAGAACGAAAAACATTTCTTTCGCCTAGCATCCTACTGTTTTACCAGGTGCCGAATTAACCGTCGTAGAGATTAAGATATAAAAATAAAATAGGCATGTATTTAATGCGTTCAGTGGACCATAAACAAACATATAAGACAGATACAGGAAATTTAAATGTAATTACAACTTACTTACAAGATCCTAGCAAAAGCTCTTTATAAAAAGCAACATAACTTCCTTCAATATTATATACATTAAATATATTAACGCACTTTAGAAAAAAAGTGTTGGTTCTTAAAAAGGCTTAACTAATCCTACTAGCACGCGTCGAATATTTTTATGGTTGCTGATTTCCTAGATTCTGATGCAATATTTATCGATCAAATATATGATTAAAGGCTAATAAACAATACTCATAAAAATTCGTTGAAGATATCATCATTTCACTTTTTAATATTCTGCTTAAACTTTATTACGATGTAAAACATATTGTCTTAATCGAATTAATTATACCATCGGGGCTTAAACATTTTTTTTGGCCATGTTGTCTAAGATAATTTGATGAATTGTGATGAAAAAAACCTCGGTTTACTAAGATGTGAAGAATATTTATAAAGAGCCTCGGAATTACGTCGTCGAATTTTTTAAAGTTTTATATCGAAATTATTTCATTCCCCAAAATGTTTGGATTTTTTTCTAGTGTGTTACAGTTAGAGTTTATATATAATTTTAGTGAATTTATTGAGTGTAGTCTGTTTAAGTGCACAGCGAGAGAGATGTCTGATATTTATTTGCGTTATTATAATGTCTGATAGATAAAGTATTGTCAACAATCATGAAGTTATTATTTTTATAATAGAATATTGATTACACATATTGATTAAGCTAGCCAATCACGAGTTTTATGGGATAAATAGTGATATTTCTTTTCTAGTTAGATTTTGACTTACAATAGATCCGATGTTCTAGTATTAGTATGCACGCATTATTATTAGCGGAATGCTTTTTTTGAATATCGAACACTTTATAACAAAGTCGTACAAATTAAAAAGAAAACAAACAAACAGAAGAGCATCGCAGATCGATAGCACCAAAATGAATGGCGGGTCTTTGAAATCGATGGTGAAACGTTGATGCGCGTAGTTAATTAGAATCGAAATTGGACGGAATGAGAATCGAAAATGAAAATGTGTTTTTTGTCTTCTTTTTATTTTATTTTTTTATTCCACAACGAATAATAATTCCTTTTCGGGGCAGAAGAGCGCGTGCATTACAAAGGCGGGCAGGCGCCAGAATCGGGTATCCCCCCTCGTCCCGCGCCCTGTCATGGGCAAATCTTACCTTTTTTACACCTCAACCAAATAGTGGAGATTTTTTTTTGCTCTAGGGATCGGAGATATGGGAGAAAAAAAAACGTCAGACATTCGGAATGAAATGAACGATCTCACTAATTGTTTTTACGTTTTCTACCCGTGACCCGGACCGATAGCGTAATTTAAATGAGTCGTCTGATATCAAAACATGCCATCATATTAATTTGTTAACAATAATTTAATAATTTTGACATATGGTAGATAAAATACGTAGTTTCTTACATCAAAAAGCTCTAAAGTAGAGGAAATCATCATAGTACTGGAAAAAAACGTTAAAGTAAAAAAGTGAATTTTGAGATAATCGAGTTTTAATGCGAGTCTCTCTGTTAAATATATTTCATGACAAATTCGTAAGGTTTGATGTATTATTTGATATAAATTGTCGTAAAATGTATTCAACAAAGAGACTCAAACATTAAAACTCGATTATATCTAAACTCACTTTTTTACTTTAACATCTTTTGCCAGTAATACGATGATATAGACACTGTAAAGATTCTTGCCTCTAGCCAATATTCTCAGATCACGTAAGCATCTTGTAGCACCCCCAAAACATCATCCATATAGCATATAAACAACCTTGATACAATAAGTATTTTTAATTGAAAAATAGCTAAAATATGGCAGTTTGAGAATATCTTGAAACATCAGCAGCACGTGTTCAAGTCATATCCAACTTCAAAACGTTAAACGTGTTGTAATTAATGTGTGGCGAAGTTTTAGTTTGAAAATTATGAACCTTTTTTTACAATAGTCGTCATTATATATATACATATATGCTTGCTATAGATAAATAAATTGTTAACATATTTATTTATATTAGTAGATAAAAAAGGGAACATAAGTTGGTTAAACTATTTTCTTACATATCTTCTGAAAAATAATGTTTTTTCTTGTTAACTTAAAAATTTGCATTTAAATACACATTAAAACATGTCCATTTTAATAACATAACTGAAATTTCATTTGTGTTGTCGATCTATTCACAAACTTACGCTTACAAACTTAGCCATTGGGATGACAATTTTGTTGTTATATTTATGTTGAGCTTTAGAGATAGAAACTCCTTTGAAATATTTCGACTATTTTTTTAATATGTCAATTTAGTTAACCACAAACTTATTCGGAAAGATGAATTTTATTAAACGAATACATTAAGATTACCTATCGAATACCTTAATGATGATCACATCGTTGATCAGTTCGTATTATTAAATATCTGCGTAGGAAGAATATAGCGGTGTATTTGAAGAATCAATAAAGTTTTTTTCCAATCTTACCGTAGAAGATTCAAATTATCCGAGCACAGCTAAAAAATGGTTATTGTTTACTCATTTTAAATTTGTGATTTACAAAAACCGTCGCTCCAAGTTAAAACAGTTTTAATTGAATGTAAGAAAAAACATTACGAAATTATTTCAGTTTCAAAATGAAGAGTCATTGTTTAATTTAGATTGTCTAAAACAGAATGTTTTCTTATGTGCAAAAAATTATTGTACCAATGCAATCTTGTAATTATTCGCTCTTTGTGATGAAAAAAAACGAATTACTCGATTTTAATGAAATTTTATGAATCAGCAATGTGTATTAGTATAAACAATAATTTAAATAAAAATATCAAATTGGCCAAATTTCATAATTAGTTTTATTGACCGAGTACTTAGAATCGATTTTAACCTGGAGGTTTAAACGCAGAAAAGATTCAACTCACTTTTTGAATTTATTCAGAAAACTAAATGAGAATATATTATTTTTGTATGCGCCAAAAAATGTTGATGAAAGATCTCTGTGTAATAAATCTAATGATAAATATAATAATAACTCAAAACTAGCAGGTAGTCAGTTGGGTCAGTTGGATCTAAATTACTTATATCCATTACTTTTCTAATATCCAATATATAAATGTTTACAAATATTTTATCAACTAAATGTAATTGACGTAAAACAGTTTCAGCTTTAAAAAATATTTGAGATTTTAAAACTTCCATTTTTGTTATATTTGCGGAAACGTGTTAAAGATTTTTCAGAATACACACATCTAAAACCATTTTAAATACTTTGTACCATAAATTATAATAAAACTACTTAAATAAGTTATTATCAATCATATCCACTTCAGATTATTATACATATATTAAAAAAAAAATGTTTTTATTTACATTATTTTAATACAATAATATTGTTCACTTTCGTCCTCGATTTGATGTTTTTAATAAGCTGGAAGTGTAGTATAATCAAAAATAAACCAAATATATGTACAATTGAGTCAAAATTTTCTTTATACAGTTGTAAAGGCATAATTGATATCTACCCCATACTTACGAAGTTCACATTACTCGAATGAAATGTCATCCTTATCAATGTTACTATTAAGTATTTCAACTTGTTAAAGACAGATGGCTAATTATTGGCGTTTCGACAAACGTTTTCGCCTACAATGACACACCCTTAACAGACAGATACTCTCTTCCGTTTGTAAGTAGGAAAGTAAAATGAATAGGTAGATATGTACTCTCTTAGCTTTGACGTCAGTTACAAAAGTCAATTCGTATTGAAAAGGGTTAGAAAGAGAGGGCTGTACGTCAAAAGGTTGCAAATTTTAATTGTGCAATGATCAAACAGTGAACGATTTGATACAATTCAGAAGCATAGTGAGCTTTTTTCATAAAGTGATATTAAAGCTAAACAAAGAATCTTTATTTATAAATTAAATATTACATATGAATCCACCGTCTATACTATTAAGTGTGATCTGTCTAAGACTACTGAAAAGAGTTCATAGTAATACTAGTCATTGAAAAAAAAAATTATAATAGTATCTTGTGACTCTTGGATTTAAAACTTCTAACTCAAAGGATATCTTAAATCTAGACCAAGAAATACCTTCAAATAATTGGATATTTATGTTTGTTTTTTTTTTGTTGATTTTACTGAGGGCTAAAGAATTCTGCTTTGATATTTTGTCTTGCTAGTTCATATTTCTCTTGGCCAAAAAGTTACAAATCGTGCGTAAAAAGGAAAAAGAACGTAACCAACACAGAAAAAAATTAACAGCAGACACAAAAAACGTTTATTTAATGATTTCGGGCCAAAATCAAAACATTACATAGGTACAACCTTGAAGTGCATGAAGACCAAAACTGGTGTTTTATTTACTCAATATGATATTAATTTAATAAGTTATTCAAGAAAAACCAATAAAACTGATTAGCTGGAAGCCTCTTTTCCTGTTTACAGTTTTACAGGCCGTCTTTTTTCAAATTTAAACGTTAAATTTAGAAACTAATTCGGCATTTTCAACGTATGTCATTTTGATAGAACGTACATTAAGTTGCATATATTGTTATTTTCGAGTAAAAACTACTTTTAAAAATTAAGGGTAACGTCCTTATTTCTTTCCAGACATATCAAATAGGACTAGTATTTGCGCTTCATCTCATGCAAATTAACAAGATGTCGTGATGTCTATTTGATACACTTAAATTGGGTTCTTTATGCCACGGTATATGATTGTAAACGTAGTGGAATTGGTAGGGAAAGTATATATTTACAATACGTTTCTGTTTATCGTAACATTCAAATATTTATACAACCCCTAGTAGTATATTATGCACGATCACAAACGACCCTTCGATTGTTTCCAGTACAGCAAGGGCTCAAACGTACAGTTTACAGAATTCGACCGGACAAGCTATACTGGCCATCCCAGCCGGCCGAGCACAATCACGTCCGGCGTCCGGCACAAAGGAATTAATCAACACGTCATAATTGCGTTTCATTTGCCACTCGCGGCGACTGAGCACCGCACACCAACGCCACCTTCACTGCGAAAAGTAACTTCTCGTCAGGGACTTTCAAGCTATATCAAAACGTACATTGCTTATAATAATCATACGTAATATCGGCTTAAATATTTTTATTAAGTTGACCGAGAAGTAAGCACGCACCAAGTCTCCAAACTGCTATCAAATATAAAAAATTCAGACTGAATTACTGAAGAATTTATAAAGAATGTACTTGGAGGATACATTTTTCTAAAAATTAAAAATGCTTTCCATTTTATAGCATGAAAAGAAACGAACTTCAATTATCGCGGATTATAATATAATAGAAGTTTACTTAAATATCAAGGTAAGTGCAAAATTGATAAGTCTATTTTTAGTTAAAAATCACTTAATAAAACTATCTTGTTGCACTTTGATACTTGTATGTCAATTTGACAATTCAAAGTTATTTAAACATATCAAAAGAACGTCTCAAGTAAATTTGACAACTTCATTCGGATCTGAGACCTACACTGCAAAATATATAAATCTGCTAATATGTATGTATTCAGATCCATTGAAAGTATGTCGTTAGTGAGATCCTTCACGAATAAATCGTATAAAATGTGTTTTTTAATATCAAAATAATGGCAAAAATAAAGATTAAAGTTTTTAAAAAATAAAGAGTAAAGTTTAAAATTTTCAAAAATGGATCAAAATTACGGCCATTGATATACAGTTTATATTAGTTATATGTACAAATTAACAATAGTTTCTGTGAATCGTTGATTTCATTGTCTTTTGGACTTACAGAAGGCACAGAAAAGTCTTACTACGTATACTTTTAATTACTGGACTATTTTTCAGTTTTAAGGCGCAAAATTTAAAATTGATAATTATAGTTACGGGCGTGAATTTCTTATAAAAATGCGCAGCATATATGTACACCTGCTGTAGAACTAGATGGACACAGTCCAGTTGCGTCGGGGAGGGCGGAATACGCAAACGGACCTGCCTGTCAGCGCCACGCCGTCCACTGACAGATCAGTTGTAAATAATGTAAAATTTCACATCGCATTCGATTGAAAATGCCTTTGAAATTCGAATTTCGAACGCCGTCCGTTCGAAATTCAAATGAATGAGTGCTTTTGTTTATGTTATGACAGTTTGAATGATTTCCCTGTCAATAAGGGGTTTCCCGAAATGTAACGGAGTATTGTTTCTTTTCAAGTCGATGTAGTCACAATTCAACTGCCACTCTATTTAAAAGGAAAATAAATGATTTTCAATTTTGAACATTATTTTTCATCAGATTTTAAAAAAAATACGAATATGATGAATCTCAAAAGGATAAATACAAAAATGAATATTAAAACGAATCAAAATTGCATATATAGATAATTATTAAGATTTGTTTTTGCTAACGGTTGAGTTACTAGATTAAGAGTCGTAGGTTTTTTTGCTCTATTTCTCATAATATTTCAAAATATATTTCCGGAATGGACATTAAAAATATAACATACACAAATACTACAGTTGAACCACGGCGGTACTATAAGTGGAGCATAAAGACCATATAACGTCATTACCTTAAGATTTAGATATTATATAAGATAAGATAATTTCTCAATCCATACGCATCAAATCTGACATTTTTGAATTTCAACAACACTATTATTCAAATGAACAAATTGTAATATAAAAGTAAAAGATATAATCTTTTGTATCAGTTTCATTGATTTGGATATATGATATACATGTTGATTTATTTGAATGATGACATAGCCCCGATGAGATAGTTTTTACAAATTTTCAAATTTTAACTATCGATACATGTTTTACAATACGCTATCGGGTGTTTACGTGTGCTTTAGACACGTGCAGGTCACGTGTAAATCTCGTAATCAGAGGGTTGACTCCGTCACACGGTATAGCATCGCTTTTTAATGTTTCAGATATAAAAAAAATACACAAACTTACACGTGTAAAATTTACAAGAACCATGTGAAAAGATACATTATACAGAGTTTATTCATTGGATTATTCAAATATTGTTGATTAAATTGTCTTGTGTATTAGCGGTTTCTTCATTTTTTTTTCGGTAACGTATTATTATTATTATTTTATGAGACACACCTTCTTTCTTTATTCGACACATTTATTTAGTATGGTAACAATTTATTTAAACGTGGTTTACGATGCGTGAGATTTTTGATTTACTCATAAAACAATGAATACGCAGGTATAATAAAAAATACGATTGCTAGCTCCGTGAAATTTAAATACAAGATTGAAAGTACGTAAACAAAAACATTATACAAAAATAATTGCAATACGTACACAATTACTTACAATTAAATAATAATATTCAATCTAAATATATATTTTTTTAAATTTAAATCTGTATTTTAACCACGGTCATAATTAATTAGTACGTTTTTCTTTGGAGTTGATGATACTCTATATATATTACAATACTTGAAACCGTGACTTCCGGTGCCGGAAAACTACGGATTCTATTATCAGGGTGACCAATTCGCATTAACTATTTAACTGCCAGTCGCGATGTATATGATCTTGCCCTGTACGCCAGAGATTTTCGAGATATTTAAACATCCAAGAAAAATAATTTGACTTATAAAATTTGAGACTCACAGATGTTCGGTGTGACCTCGCATCATATGTGCCATGCGTATGCATTAATAAGATAATGAGTTTATGTCGAAACCATTTTTCAGACTTCGAATATTATTCGTTTAGTAAGAGAAATCGTCCCGACTCACGGGTGAGTTGTTGGCGTGCATACGGTTAAATACACAATTTATTTGGAGTGTTTATACAAAAAATCTGTTACTCATCTACTTAAGTCCACTTAAGTTACGAAGAAAGCTCAAACAAAGCATTATCAAAGATTTCTTTCTGAATTAAAATTATCATGGCTGAGTTATAATATTTATGCAAATCTAGTATATGTTTACAGTTAAAGTAATTATTGTTTTTTATGGAATAATATGACAATTACTCTATTTTTTAAATCCGTATTCAAAATATCAAATTTTTGAGTTATTACATTCAATGAATTATGTAGATTACAATTATTAACGAAGCACGTTATTGATAGAGAGATAAATGTAATTTATTGACGAAATCAATATCATTGACAAGTAAATTGTCGGTTAGGATTTCATATTAACGAAATTTGATAGAATTTCAGATGGCAGTCGCCAGTCAGTTTTGCAATGGGCAATAATTACTTACTGTGGTGTAAATGTAGCTTGCAACTCGAGTTGAAGCCCAGTGAATTAATAAATCATCAAAGGCATAACATTCAATTTTCTTCGTGCAAGTACTTGCGTAACCCTTCCCATCGGGCGAAAAGACGTTATGCGTTACTAACGTAGACTGTTTTATCTCCACAATTCGTCCTCTCAACTGCCATAAAGAATATACAAAATTACTTTTACTATTTTAAATCTATTAATATCATATACCAACAACCCGTTTATTACGCGTATTTGAACTAATACGATTCAAATAAATTTATCAACAAAATTTCATTACAATTTTTTATCGTCTGCTCTGAAAGTGAAGCCTAAAAATCTCTGAAATGTGTAAATCATCACTCAAAATCTTGAGTGTAGTTTTTTAAATCCCAACCAATTGTGGGATTCTACCTCTAATTTCCGATACTGAACCTCGCACGTATGTATACCTTTCGGCCACTGAAGGTTAATTTCCAATTTGTGTAAACATACATTTAAGCATTCGAACATATTATACAATAAATGTCAACCGAAATGTGGTAGTTGTTTTCTTTGTGTAATTATAATCGATGTTTTTTACTTTTCAAACGTATTTAAAATACTCAAATATCGCATGGCTTTAAAGTTTTTGGCACATATTCAGCTTATACATACTTAGTTAAAAAGTTTATTTATATTATTAACACTTCGTGCCATGCTTCGTATTAGCATATAAAATAAATAAAAGATCTTAAGAAACGGTAAAACATATTTTGTTACAATAATAAGTGAATATGAAATCCAAAAAATGGATTTTTTTAAATTGTGTTTATATTGTTTGAAAGTCCAGTGTTTTTAAATAGGGTGCTAAGACCTCAACGAAAATCTAAATATTTGCATATTTTTGAAAAAATAGTCAGTATATCAAGAAAGTATAGTGTTATTTTTTATAAAACAGTGTGGTACAGGATGTCAATAATATTTATCGGTATTCTATATTTAATGATTAATACTATATTATTGGTAACTAAAAAAAAACAATCGTAACTTTTTCGGGTTGTGGGTAGATGCCTTGTAGGTTTGCGTCTTTAAATATTATGTTTTTTCATATGTTATTTATAAACAAAACGTGTATCTTTGGGTTTATTTCCGGGAGCGAGTTATTTGAATACGAACCTCGCGAATCCTTTTTGCGCGAAAGAGAAGCAGGATATGCGCCGTCTGCTCGCAACAAAATAATAATAAGTATTACTCAGGTTTCAAATATGCCCCCCATAGATCTTTCTTTCATTATTGTGATTTCACTGACGTCACAAACAAAAGCGAAATCATAACTTCTGCACAGGATAAATATATTAAAGCATTCGGTTCGTGGAAATATATTATAGCAATCTTTCAAGATGAAGAATACCGTATAATGGACTATTAAAACTTGAAAGGAAACACCTTTGAAAAGGTTCTAATTGCAATTATATATTAAAAATTTTATTATGATTATTTTTGATTTATATTAATCAATTATACTTTGTGTCGGTAAAATTCAAGAAAAACACAGTGCACAGTATTATTTAATAAAACCATCTAAAGATATTTATTTATGCCGATGGCTATTTCTGTTCAAAGATTATTCGTTTAATAAATAATAATAGTAATATCAATATTAATTATTTTGTTATGTGTCCGCTTAAATGTGATACATTTTATATTTTTACATCTTACAACATAAAGTATAATTAAAAATACAAGCATTTATATTATTATCTAAATATTTCAGTTAACTATTGTCTAATATCTTTAACTTCCAATATGCACGTTACACAAGAAACTCGATAGTATGCATTAAAATATTTCACAAAATTTTAGCTCTATGGCTTTTTAAATATTTTATTATATTTATCTCGACATATAAATTAATACAATCAATACTGTGTCATAAGTATTGGATCACATATGCAATGAAATCTGTAGATTTATTATTAAAAATAAATTCAATCGTTGATTTATATTCCCTCATTTAGTGAAATGGAATTGGTATTTTAGATATAATTTATTTCTAATTACGATGAAATTCAAAAATATAATGCTGCACATAGAATATAATTTAGATCAACCATTGAGATGAGTGTAGTAATAACGGTTGTAAATCGGTATATTAATTAGTACAAGGAATTAATGATGAATAAAATTATTACTTAGAACCTTTTCCGTCTTTGAATTCAATATGAAATATGGCTGCGGGGGAAATTATTGGAGGATCGCGAGCCTGAGTTAGCATCTGATGAATTCAAAAGGCGGCAGCAGTAATAATTAAATATTGAAATTAAGAAATGAACAGCGCTAATTACCTGGAAGTGTCCCCCGGGGGAAAATTGTTTGCATCAATGAGAGCTGCTTATTACCATTCACCCTTTTGTTTGTTGCATATTACCTCTTCGATTCAACTGTAACGCGTAAAAATTACTAATATACTATCATTTATTGAAATGAAGTATTCAAAGGCACACGTTAAATTAAAACTTTATTGCCTTTTCAATTGACAACAATATTAGAAATGCATGTTAAGATTGAGATGCATGCCTTGCATTCAAAGAATGCGGGATGAATTCCTACATCTGCTGGATGCTTATAAAAATCAGAAAATGCTGGACTGGAACAATTATTTGTCAAAACATGTCTTCAAATTACGGAGATCCATATTCTCCACTTTCAGAGCGGATGCTTTCACGCTGTGTAGATTCATATGCTCCACTTGAGCGTACGTAAAAAAAAATATGTACGTACATGGTTTTTGAATCTGTAAAAAAAGCGTTAAACAAAACTGCGATAGCGATAAAAATGGTTTTATCTTAAACTATATAAGTATGAGTATTTTATATAAAGACAGAAATATTTTATCAAACTTGTTTCACTTTATTTGTATTCGGTACCGGTTTTAATTTACAAAATATCAGTTGTAAATAAAGATATAAAAAAAAGTGTTTTGGTATAACAGTAGCCAAATCGATTATTTTTATTAATTCAATGCTATGTTATACTTTGATACGACTGGATAATTTTTTCCAAATTAACGTGATATCATATATATATGTATATTCTGTATGCTGCTGGAATTTTTACATTAACTTATACATTATGAATAGCCTGAATAATATATGCAAAGCATAATTAAATATAATATATTTTTAAAACCGGCGTTTTAGATTTTTAGCATGTTTTCCATACAAAAAATGTTCCAGAAGTCAAACACGTCTCTTCATAATGTTATTAAATTAATTTATAAAGTTGAGTTTGTCAGTGCTTTCGTAGTATAGCGTACGGTATATTTTTTCCCTCTTAAGTATTTGTTTTCACTGAATTCATCAAGTTGGGAGAGAAATTTTTATTGCAAAGAAGAAAAAAGTTTGATCGTTATATTGTTGAAGAAGAAAACAAGACGGAGAGGAGGCTGCTGTAAGGTTGGAAACAAAAGCTCGATACACGGCACACCTTGTCCAAAGTTAATTGCCAAACTTTGCGCTTATTCAAAAGTTAAGCAGCGCCTCTAAATCTGTGATATCAAAAACACTTACGCTATCAAATACTAACAAATATTAAACTGCTATGATTTGAAATTATATTATAAGAACACATTTATGTATAAAATAGTATGATATTTTAAAGGTATCATAAATGATACTTTTGGCGAACGGTCATAAATTATACGATTGTTAAATTATACGATTCAATTTTCTCTAAATAAAATGACTCATTTAATAGAAAAGTTTCAAGCAAAGCTGTAGTTGAATTTATATATTTTTGGCTTATATGGCATTTATAGTTTATAATGCGTACAATAATAGTGTCACTTCGGTGCGCGAATTGATTAGCATTTGTTTCGACACCGAAGATCTTGCATTTAAATTCTGCGATAGAGCCTCTCGTGGCGATATGCTGAAGACGTTTCATTGTGATGGAAATGACAAAATAAAGGTTTACACTGTAAAAATGTATAGCTCAATATTAGAGACAGTAAAATAATGAGACATTAAATACGTTTTCTTCAGTATAAATGTCGGGTTTTAAATGAATGATAATTCTTAAACAAATAAAATATACTTCTAAGATTGGCCATAAATCTTATAGATATAATTTTTGGTCAATTTTTTATCTTTAATACATATTTCAAATAAATCTCACGTCAAACCAGCTTATTAAAAAATAAATCAGTCATTTACGTATATAACGTACAAATATTTTAAAAAGTATGTTTATGATTGAAAGTTATATTTAAATTGTTTAGTGATTGTAATGAAATAATGATCGAAATAAATCCAGTGTTTTATTATAATTATCAGAAAGCTGTGTATTAGAAAGTTGAAGCTGAAGGATACCAAAATAATTTAGAAGCACTGTTTGCACATCAGAAGCAACAGAACTTTTTTATATGAATTCTATGCAAAGATATTGCTAATAATAAAGTAAAATAGGTTTATTTTGTATACAAACGAGTGCGGACGGAGAGGCTTTTCACTTGCTTGCGAGGTTTAATAAAGCAAAAAAGATGATACAATAAAGCAAATAACGCTCTCAGAATGGGAGTAAACGGCACCATCAGCCAAGCTGGAGGCTGGGCGAAAGAGGAGAGGGGAGTTGCACTACTTCAAGAGCGAAATTAAACTAAATCGTTTGCATACGTTCTTGAATTTAAGGTTTTTACCTAACTTTCAGGTGAATGGCCAAATTATTAATCTACCAACCCCATATTCGAGATTTATTGCTATCAATAAAGTATTATTCTTACTATGATATTAAATTCGCTTGCAACATATATATTATATTTAAGGACGTATCTTCCTTTTAATTCGTATAACTGTGAGTAGTAAAAAATGCATGTCATCTGGGAAAAAAACGGTGCCGCAAAATGATAGTTGCATGTTATTGCTTTACCATTGTTGCAAAACTCATATGCGTTTATTATATTTTACCCCTCTGATTGGAATGAGCTTTTTTATCGCGATCGACAATACACAAAGCTTTTTCAAGTGTCACACGTTTCGTGTTCTATGATCGATAGAAGTCATTTGAGTATTTTTATTTATGTATTGTCAATGACTGGTATTTAAGCTACCCATTATTTAATTCTGATACCAAATATCAAATAAAACGCCAATTGTCATAAATCGTCGTAATGCTTACACACAATGTTTTGATAAAAAATGATATATTATTAACATAATACTAACTGCTAACCCCTCTTATATTAGAAAATATATTACGTAAATAATTAGTTGACATTATAGTGCAACTTAAACAAGTAATTTTAAGGTATTTTTCTTGTAACTGAATGTATTATACAGTTGAACGATTGGCGTGTTTACGCGCTTAGTCGTCGGTGGCTGCGAGTTCAAATTTCGCAGATTCATAAAGATTTTTTAAAAATTCAAACAATAACGAGTCTACAATCTATGAGTAAAACGAATGGTTGATAAATAAAACTTCCAAAAAAGCAATATATTATCATAGCATTAATCATATTAAGGTAGTCCATATGCAAATTTCTAATAATATACGAGTATATATAATAATATAATTATTAATAGCTTAAAATAACTAAGATATTGATCATATAATGTATAGGCATACAACAGGTATAGTTTTATGTCGTAAATGTATGTTAGTCGATTATCAGTCAATTTATATCGAACACTTTATATGTATTAAATAATCGATTTATTGGCGTATATATTCATTATGCTAACGAATTAAGTTTTTCCGCCGATAATGCTGTTTTTCGTATTCTTAAAGATTTATCGCTATTAAAAATAATACTAAGTGATTACTTCCATAAAGTTTGGAGTATTTTAATATTCAGTATACTTTTATATCATAGTTGTGATGCAGTACTCAGACTTTTACTAATTTACTATAAATATTTTATTTAGTTATAAGGCTTGATGCATACTGTCACTTTTGTGTTTATTTTTGAAATTTTACTTGAAAATAATTTATTTTAAAACTTGCAGTTTACTATTTCCACGCAAAGTGTAAGTAAATCAAACTAACAATGCGGTATCACATCGCCTTCATAACTCTATGTTCCCACATAGGTATTTCACGACACACTATGTAATCTGGAAAAAATGCAAGTAAAATGATTATCTGGTGATTATTGCTATAGATTCTGTGTGTATTAACACTTGCTAGTGTCTAACAAATGATATACAATAGATTTGAACAACTGCATTTTCGTTGTTTAGTAAATAAAAACTATATGCCATTATGAATACTCGTTCGTCAATTTATCTCATAAATACCACTGCTAAAAACATTATCGAAATAAAATGTTGTCACGCAAATTAATTTAATGTTTAACCTTCGATTTCTAGCTTCCTTAAATGTCAACGAAATGGTTTCGGTTTCTATTTATACACAATAATTTAATAGTTTATTTTAAAATATCGTACATGATTATGAAGAATTTTATGGAATGTAAATCAATTTATAATATAAACGGCTATTGTTTATGTGTTCATTATAATAAATTATCTAAAAGAATCCCATCATTGAAAGGGTTAGCATTCTTGTGTTTGCATCAATGTATGTGAACTGTGATAAAATACATTGTATCGTTTTAATAGACTATTTTAGTAAGGCAATGAGATTAATTGTAATGCTCATTAATTGAGATCAATGATAAGACTCAAATAGTTTCACCACACTGATCATAAATGTGTAATATATACAGATTTAAATGTTCGCATTTTGTCGCATAAGCAAATCGAATGATATTACTAATTACATCGATTATAAATAATCACCGCTCTTAGTAGATCTTGCTGCACACATTTATTTTAAGACGGAATCAAACATTTTCGACTATCAAGTATTTATTCAAAAAATCTTTACTGAATTTATAACTGTTTTATACTTATCTGAATTTATACTGAAAAAAATATTTGACATTCTAAACTATTTAAACTGGTAAACTTCCATATGTGAGATCACTGTTAACGACCCGGGTTTCGCTTTTCGGCATCTTCAGGCTACATTATATGTGGGCAGTGAGCAAACGTAGTATGTTATATGTTCGCACATATGGATGTTTACCAGTCTTAAATAAGTTACAATTTAAAACCAATTTCCATCAAGCACCATCGGTCAAAAATATTAATTATTTAAATATTTGAAACTTGGTGAAAACGATGAATATGATTCTGAATGCCTGGAAAGCATTAAAAAATACCAAGTAAGCCACAGTATGTTTCAAAATATAAAATAAAATAATCTGTATTTAAATTTTCACACTAATTTAATATCTCAAAAAATACTATGAGAATGTCAAAAATTCTCAGGAGAAATTCCAGTATTCAATGATATATATAAAATCATTATATAAGTGAAATGTTTTAAATGGTAATGAGTGAATAATATGTATCATAAATTTTTATATGCTACAGAAATACAACAGCCAAAAGGCGGAATTAATACACAAATGTACAGTCATTTAAAATTAGTTATAAAAATATTTCTTGTGATTGTTTATTTTTCGTTTCAATAAACTTGTACGAAAGATGGAAGCGGCATAATTAAATTTTATGATTTAAAAAAAACTTGATTTTGCATCTTTATTATGCAAGCCATTGTAAATTTTATGAGGCATATTAAAAATCAGTTCGAACAGCTCATTTTTTTTTTTATTTTAATGCAGTTTTTTATTGAATACGTCACTGGATAAATTTTGATGTTTTTATCTATTTAAAAACGGCAATAAACCTTTTTTACTTCATAGTTTTAATAGATTTTCTTATTTTTTATGTAAATTATATCCAAAATGCATACCTAATTTGGTTTTTATGTATATGGTAATTTATCAATACTATCTAAGTTTTGTTTACTTACAAATAAAATTCTAATGTACAGAATTTTAACATGAATAAACATTTTAAATTTATTTTTGTAAACCCTTCATGTGTAAACAAACACATAGTAATCATCTGGCTTTAGCGTAATGCTTCCGTACAGCAGTTTTTTCTCTTAGATTGCTTCTTTCAAAACAAATCATAAAACGTTGAATTACATTCACTCGATTAAATTTAGTGAGATGTTAAGTTAACGGAATAAATTTCATCACAGTTAAGGTATGATTTGGATCCTAAACTTTTTTCTTTTTAATATTATGATATCTTAGATATACATATTGCTAAATGAGCAAATAAAAGTAGTGAACATGTAGTTAATCTGTGAAGTGACCACACCCTTAAATTACTTAAACAATCCACATTTAATTTTAAATTAATGTAAAAAATGTGTGCTTTTTAAACCTATATCCGATTTAAATGTGTTGCATTTGGATGTATACTGAAAAATCATATTGATAGATTTACATTTCACGAAGATTTTAAATGGTCCATAGTAGTGTTTTTTGACTGTGGGTCACTGCCTCCTTAGGGGCAGCAGGTATTCTGCAGGGGGCCGACAAATGTAACTTATTGAACGTTATTCAGAATTTCTGTTTTTCCGCTGCTTATCGTTAACAATTTATTGTTCGGAAGCCATGGCATTAAATTTTGAGAAGCGTTTGTGATTGGATACCTTTAATATAAAAAATAAGAAAATCTATTATTTTGGATATTTAGATAACAATAAAATGAAAACTATTTGAACCTTCCTAGAAATCTCCTAAGCTGTAAAAATAAAAGAATGATCAAAATTTGTTAAATTATTAGAGTAATGAATTTAATCTTATAAGACTGGTATATCGAGGAATTTTTCGGATGGATTTGCTGAAATTTGATTGAAATCTTTCAAAGAATGTGGATTTTGATTATTTTTACCATTAAATAATTATAATTAATATAACATCATAATATTATTTGAAACATATTTAACATAAAAGTTTGTAATTTTAAAAAGCTTCTTATCGTTTCACGATTGATTTCCAGTTGTTACGGTTCGGCGTAGGTTGAGGGCTAAGTTGCCCTGCAACAAATTAAATACAGTAATATAAACATGCAACGGGTTGATATACAAATAAAGCGTAAACATCGTTTTCAAAAATGCTGGCATTTATGAATGATCCCTTGAGAATGTTTACGTTGATGAGCTTTTTTTTAAGACACGAAATGTTTTCTACTGAGAATAAACCCTCGTGATAAAACACTCATACTGTGCTATATATACACTATCGTTTAAATATATTATAAGGTATGCCTGTAATCAACTGAAACTAAAATTTTATTTGATTATTAGCTTCAAACATATTCATAAATACTAAGAATTATTTATTGGAAACCAAAAATCAAAATAAGCGCTTAGTAAACATTTTCAAATCTTCAATAAAAAAACGGCTTAAACAGAAATTAATAAGTTACATCGGAATAATTATTGTAATAAAACAATAGTTGGAACGATTTTCTTTATTCAAAATAATAGTCGAATTTTACTTAAAGGAGATTGATTTATAGATTCAATGAAACAACATTTTTGAATGAATGGATCGCAATTCTAAAGTGTTATAGTTATTATAGTTTTAATATATGATTTTTAATAAAAAAAAAGTTGTTTGTAAATATTAACAGGGATAGGTTAATTGAAGATGTTATATACAAATAGATAACTGTTGTATTCAGATAGAAAAAATAATATGAGATGTTTTAATCATTTGAAACAATTTTATCACTCGGTCAACTATTCAAT